>JAGFMF010011596.1:1126270-1159923 GCA_019455555.1 Galemys pyrenaicus | reverse complement strand
GAGGGTTGGAGGGAGCTCACTCCAAGACCCAAGTGTGGGCTGTTACTGTGAACGACCAGACACCAGACGTCAATCTCTGAACCAGAAGACATCTCTCTACACTGATATGGTCATAGAGGGAGTGGTGGGAAAGGCACCATAAAACAGCTGGTTCCATGAGGGGTAGGAGTGCTGGCGTGATATGGGGTGGGGGGGTAGAGGAATGTGAGGGAGGTCAGGGCTTCCAGTTTCCAGGTAGAGGCGGAGCCGGGCAGTCTAGGCCGCCTGAGTCCCATGAGTCCAGTGTTTGGCTTTCCTGGCGGGGTGCCTTCTCAGCACCAGCAGATGTTTCTTCTGACGCCATCATCAGCCCCAGAGGGACACACAGAAATTTTATCAGGGATGTTAAGCAACCAATTTTCCAAGCCCTCAGGTGAAGCCAGTTAACCAATAGCTAGGAGCTGTTTGGAGAGATTAAGGGCGGTTAGAGGTTAATTCCACTTGGTCCTAAATTTCAGTCTAAGGGAGTTTTGTTGTTGTAGAATGGATGGGGACTCTATTGGTACCTCTTTACACTTAGAAGTGGGGGCACATTCTGGGAATACTTCCTTCCCAGCTAGTCATCAGCAATAACCGTCTCCAATTGCATCTGAATCTCTGAGGAAACTTCCAGAACCAAACCAAACATTTGCCTGTTTGATTCTTCAGTGGCTTTGGAGTCTGGTCTCTGAAGGTGACCAGTGCTGAGGGAGAGAGAGTGTATAGGGAGGAGCACTAAGAAGAGGGCAGAGGCCAAGGCCACAAGCACTAAAGGGGGTGTTCAGTGTAGCTGCCTCTGCCAGTCTCTGGAGAAGAGCCAGTGCCCCGCTGGGCGGCATGTCAAAGATGCCAGCATTCACCACAGCTACAAATGAAGCCTGTTGGATAGGCCTTCATGGAAACAAATGGCGCTTCAACCACCTGGAGCCGTTTTCTCAGGTTTTTCAAAAGCATAACATCACCCTCTCCTCTTTTTTCCTAAATGACATCCGTAAGGGCCCAGAGAAATACTTCCATCAAATCCTCTTCTGGTGTCGTTACTGAGATTGAGAAGATGATTCGCGCACGGTCAGGCGGTGGTAACGCTGGGGCAGGCAGGCCCCGCTGCTTTCCCTGTTACCAGGGCGGCACCTGGGCACCTGCTGGAAACACAGAAACTCGGGCCCCACCCAGGTCCACCATCACAGAAACTGCCTTTTCAACAACAGGTGGCCACCTGTGTGCACACTCCACTGAGACAGAGTGGCTCAGAGCCAGTTTTTTAAAAAGGCTGTTTAGTGAGATGAGTGAAGGCCTCTGAGTTCACCATCTTCTAAAAGCTTCCTCACCACCTGACGGATGGAAACAGCTACTGAACTGTTTTGCTGTATCTGATCACTTCACATACAATTTTCATTCAGAATTTTGGGCTGGTGTGTAAACATATTGTAACATTCTCTGGAACCCACCCCTGGTCTGGACCCAAGGTAGGGAAGCAAGGCCTGTTCACAGACTCCAGCCAGTATGCAAGGAGGTATAGTCAATGTTTCCAGATTAAAAAGATTCAACAAGTGGGGACCAGCCTTGGCATCTCGGCAGGGCATTCGTCAGCAAGGAAAATCATTAAACCCTGCACAGCCTTATCTTAAGGTGAGGACAAGGCTGCTCTAGCAGCATTTCCAGTCAGGAATACCTGTGATCTCACTGTTCCCACCTATATAAACAAAAAAGCAAACCTGTGTCTAGTGGAACAGCGATCACACTAAAATCTGTCCACTGCGGGCCTCCCTGGTGGCGCAGTGATTTGAGCAGCGCACTATGAGGCAGGCCGCAGCCACTGAAGCGCAAGTTCAATCCCTGCTGCCGGGCAGGGAGGGGACCCACATGGCACAGAAGACCTCTCCTGCCGCTGCAGAGTGTTTCAGTCAGTCTGCCTGTTCTGCTCCCCACACTGTCTCTGATGAATCCTCTCACTTCCTGTGACTCTGGCTTGTACCCCAGCTCTTGTATGCATAAATAAATAAATCTTTAAAAAAATAAAAACAAAAACTAAGAAATCAACAAGCAAAACAATTTTAAAAAAAATCTGTCCACTGCTTCCTCGGTTCCAACCCTCACTTGGTAATGTAATCAACATCGGCTAACTATCCTTGGGACTTTATTTTCAGTTAACCAAAGAGACAATCAGCATTCTTCTCTGGATATGTATGAAATCAGGGTGGTGAGCCCACACATACAAGAGGCTAGTACCTTGAGTTCCCGTGCTGTGTCTTCAGGCCTGCGAATGAGGTAACAGAATCACAATTCTGGGTGGTAACTTGAGTTCTCATCAGATAAAACCAGAGTGATGCTAATGTGTGAATGAGCAAACTTTTCAGCCAGAGAAATGGTCTCAAGCCAGTCATTGAGGGCAGAGGGCTGCGAGGCCTAGGAACAATACATCCTCCTCCTCCTTGGTGCAAAAACACCCAAGTTGTGAAACCAACACTCTTCAAACACCCGTTGGCTCACTGCATTTGTGTGAAACATTCAGAACAAGCAAGTCCAGTGTGGAGAGATTTGAAAGGGTAGATTAATGGTTGCTAGGGGCTGGGGGGAGGGGAGAATAGGAAGTGAGTGCTGAAGGGTCCAGGGTTCTTTCCAGGAAGATGACCATGTTTTCCACATGAGGTGGAGGTGGAGGTGGCTGCGCAATGCTGAGTACACAAAAGTTCCCGACTCTACATGAATTCTCTCTCAGCCAAGCTTACCAAAAAATCAACTGGCCGGACAACTTTTAAAAAGTCCGTTTTAAGATGCATTGGAAAATAAAACTATACACCACCACCATTTGTGATTTTCTTTTTTCACTTCAAGATGTGAAGGCCTTAACTAACCTCTGAGTTCCACACGTCTCACCCACCTTCCCGGTAGGTGAGCAGACACCAGGTGAAGGAAGTGAGTAGTCTGACAGCCCCAGATACCCAAGCGGAGGACCCATGGTCAGAATTTTCCCAACAGTAAATCATTTCAATTAAAGCATTCATAAGGCTATGGCCGGTAATTAAATACATCTGGAAAAATAAAACCAGTTCATGGCCTTGTGGTGGATTTATGAAGAATCTACCCAAGGAAATCAGTATGTTTCCTTTTTGGCATGAAAGGAACTTTTTTTATAATGTAAAAACTAAAAACTAAAACCCGGGCTACTGCCTGAAGCAGTGAGGTATGCACAAATTAACATAAATTGGCAATTGAAGTGTGGAACCAACAATTGTCCGGGACACAAAGTACTTCCTTGAGAACAGGCCTCTGGTGTGGGCATTTGCTTCATGAGAACCCCATCTGACTTCCACACCTATTTACAAACCCAGCCTGCCCCCAATTAAGCCCCAAAGGCTGTGAAAGCCTTCCCAAGGTCCCCAGGTGGTAATTCGAAGCTCAGGGCTGAACGCATACAAACGCGAGTGCCTGGCCTTGTAAAACCAGAAATAACTGTGTTTCGGGTAAATGAGTCAAGACTTTGCCCTGTTCCTGCATGCCTGTTTAAGTTCCAAGTCTTTTGCACCAAGCACACCATGGCAGTCCGGGCCGGGGCAGCCACGCCACTGGTGTGCACGCACGGCGCTGCAAAGGGAGCCAGGGCCTGAGGACTCAGGTGGGTGCAGTAAGTGGATCTCCGCCCCGTCTAGCAGCAGCTTTGCTTGCTCTCCCCCTAACTTCGGGGTAATTTTCCTATGGGAACCTTATTTCCTTTCCTATTTTCATCACCTGGGAAGCTGAAAGGAAGCGCATCTAACTGTAAAACGCTCTGAACTTCCTTTGAAATGCCCAAGAGCCCCCACACCGTTCCTCAACAAAACTGCTCCCAACAAAGTTAGCCCCACCACACACCACACCCTCTATTCCTCGCCATTTGGGGTAAAGCGGGGCCGGCGACAGGGAATTCCCAAGCCCTCGCCACCAACCCGCAGGCTGAACCCGCTGACTTCTCACGAGGATGCCCCGAGGGCCCCTCCATGGTCTCTGTGGCTTCTGCGGCTGGAGGCTGGCGGCTACCAGAAGGACACAGGGCAGGAGCGAAAGCCCTTCCCCAGCGCTCCGCCATTCCCAGGGTGCGGGGGGTGGGTGGGGTGAGGGGGCAAGGCACACTACGGGTTTTCCTGGAGCCCCCACTTAAGGACATGTTGCTGGTGGCCGCATTTTGGGGGTGCAGGGGGTGTCAGCCAGCCACCCCGACCTCCGCAGCCCGGGCCAGGTCGGGGATCTTCCATCTTCGAGAGGGGCCGCCCCCCCCCCACCGCATTGGAACCCGCGAGGCAGCCAGGCCACCTGCGCCCAGGTCCGCACCTCCAACGCTGGAGCAGGGACAAAGAGAAGACTGGCCCTCTGGCCCACCCCGGCCCGCTGCCCCCCCACCCCCCCGCCTGGTTTCCAAGCGCTCCTGGCGGACCCCAGCTGGGGGCACCGGGCGTCTGTCTAACGTGGGTTAAAGCGAAGAGGCCCGCGGCGAGGTGGGGGGACCCGCCGGACCGCGAGCCGCGAGCTCGGACGCGGCGTCCCGGGAAACGGTCAGAAGCTACTCTCCGCAACCTCAAGCGCAGCGGGACCGCCGGGACGCGCCGTCTGCCCGCTCGCCGCCACCCTCCGGGGCTCGCCCTCCCGCCCGGCGCGCCCCGCGGTGCAGCCCGAGTGCCGCGGGGCGCGGACGCCCCAGGACGTGCGGGACCGCACCTGGGCGCGCGGACACCTGCGCCGCGCCCCTCCCACCGGGCCTCCGCCCCGCCCGGGCCTCTCCGCCGTGGCGCCCGGAGGCCCCACCTGCGGCCGGGCGTGGCGGGCCAGCTCCTTACCCATGGCTGGAGGCGGGCGGGGCGCTGCGGGCGCGGTCCCGGGGGACGGGCGGCGGGGGCACAAGTTTGCAGGTCCGGCGGGCACGTGCGCTGCGGGCGGCGGGCGGCGGGCTGCGGGCGGCGGGCGGCGGGCTGCGGGCTGCGGGCTCCGGGCTCCGGGCTCGGGCGGGCTGCGGGAGGGCCACTGGCTGCTGGCTCGCGGGCCGGGGTGGGAGCGCCGCGCGGCTCCGCCTGCACTGGGGGCCGGCCGCGCCGAGAGGGGCCCTGACGTCAGCGCCGGGGGCTTTGTGCGCCCGCAGCGAGGGCCCGGAGGGGGCAGCCCGGCGCACTGGCGACCCGCGCGCTAGCGGCTTCCTCTGGGACCCCGAAGCCAGAAAGGCCAGCGAGGGGGTGGACAGAGAGGGGAGCGGGCCGCGGGGTCCTGGCACCCCAGAGAGAAGTACTGCAGCTGCGGGGGCTTTCGGGCTCACGCGTCACCCATTGCGCAGATCACGAAACTGAGGCCCGTGGCGCTGAGCCAAGGACACGGCGTCACCCGAGTCCCAGCCCCGGGCCTTCCGTTCACGTGAGGGCAGGGGGTGGTTGCGTCCTCCATGGTCCTCGCTCTGATAGCACATTAGCATCAGCTGGGGAGCTTCTGCAACCGAGCGCATCAGGGCCTCAGGTGGGGAGGCCGAGACACTGGCGAGGCCCGAGCTCCCAGGTGATTGCGACGAAGCGCCACTTCTGGGAACCCAGAAGTGAGTTGCGTTACCTGCACCTGGTTACCAGCGGGTGCTAGATAACTAGAAGGGCACTGGTAGCATCTCGACCTGGGGTGGTGTCTCTGGGAGACTGCAGACTCCTCCCCCTCCAGTCCCCCACCTCCCTGCCTGCTGCTCAGGCCTTGCTCTTGAGTCTCTAAGTGAATTATTGGTTTAACTGTGTCTGAGGCTTAAATTCCTTCTGTCTCCTTGGAGAAGAATTTTCCTGTCTCCAAAGGGATTACAAAAGCTCTGAGACCCTTGCCATCTTTCTAGAGCTAATGCTTTTGTGACATTTCCAAGTCCCCCATTGCCCCTGATAGTGTAAGTTGTGCTTCTTTATTGTTTTGGGAGTACCTGGTGTTACTTGAACAGAGGGTTACATAAACAGTAACAGTAGATAGTACACTTAAGGGACATTTAAGCCAGAGGAGAGAGGCTTTAGGACTGACAAAGGGGTGAGGGAGACAAACATTTCATCTATTGAAACTGATTGGATTAGGGAAGAATTTATCAAGGCAGAGCTCTAGAGAGCCTAATCATATTTTGCATAAAAGGACAGAGATTTGAGCTAGGCAGCTCATGGGCTCACTTTCACAATCCCACGGGAATAGTCGGGGACCCAGTCTCCACACGGTGATAAAACAGCAGGGAGCTCGCAGGTTCAACTTGTCCTCCTGTTACGGAGAGTAATCCACTTGAACACTGCCTGAGCGCACCTGCGTGTGGGGATCCACCTGCAGATGACAAGAGATGCTGCTGCCTGGCAAGGGCACAGAGTAAGGCGGGCGTGGGGGTGGTGTGACGGACGCCTTCTACATCCTGGTTGAGGGTCTTGAAGGCTCCTAGGAGACAGTGACGACCACAGAAGGGGGCTTGGGCATGACATCCTGAAATAGTATTTGGCCAAGACAGGATCTCACTCAGCCACTTTGGAGGCAACACTCCAAGGTTGTGCGCCCTGAGGTGAAAGGAAACCCTTTGGTCCACTTTCTGTCATTCTCTAGAAGTCTCGGATTTTTGTAACCGAAGAAAAGAAGCCAGCTGTCCAAATACTGCAGCTCACAATGGGGTGCTGTGATAAAAACCCAGTTCTAGCAAGCGTGTACATAATCTCAATGGCCAACCACATTCTAATAGAAACTTCTACTCACTTTGGAAGTGTCATGGACTGATTTCAACAAACAGTTGTCCCTAAAACCCCTAAGAGAAACAAAATGGCAGCTGAGAAGTTAGCACGACCCCCACAGCCAGGGTGCCGGAGATGACCAGCGAGCAGGTCCGGGTCACTGTTAGCCTAAGAAGTGCGGCTTTCAAATAAATCCTTTTCTCATATTAAGTTTAACCCAAATCTTTCAAAAACAAAGCAAAATTAGCTTACAGGCAGGCGGGTAAGTTGGTGGACCCTACCGGGAAGCTCTCTGGCAATAGAGATCAAGAGACAAAATACTCACAGCCTCTGACCTAGCAATCCCACTTCTGGGACTCTCTCCTAAGGAGATAATGACTATTTAAGCAAAATTAATGTAAGAGATGTTTATCACAGAGCAAGATATAACAGTAAACAAACCAAAAGGAAGCGACAATGCTTCTGCAGAAGGGAAGTCGTTGTACAAGCCATTGGTGATTTAGCTCAGCAGTCCTCGGCCAGGGTGACTTTGTTGCCCCAGGAGACATTTGGCAAAGTCTGGAGGCAGTGGCCACACTGGCAAAGAGGACTATTGGCATCTGGTGAGTAGAGGTTAGGGACGGTGGCCAACATCCTACAGGGTGCAGGACAGCCCCCCGCATAGAATGCTGGTCTCCAAGTCTCTCTCCATAACGCTGAGGCTGAGAACCAATGAGCTCTGTGATCGCATATTACACAACCCTGTTTGCAAAGAATGATGTAGGAAAATTCGCAGAGCTCTTTTTTTTTAAAAAAAAGCGGAATAAAGGGTTCAATATACTGTCCTAGCTGTATTTCTATAAAAATATATGCACTGAAAAAGGTGGAAAGAAAATATAATATGATAGAGACTACTTATCCACGGAACATATTTCTTCTAGTTGGCCACACAGCCAGACTCCATTTCCCAGAGGCCTTAGCAGTTAAGTGGGGTTAGATAATTGAATTCTAACCAATGAGTTGAGAAGTGTTGTCCACCATTCCCAGGCCTTCCCACTAAAACCTGCAACACCTGTGCTTCTACTTGTTTTTCCCTTTCTCTCAACTGGAATGTGACAGTGACACCCAGGGTGCTTTCAGAAGCTGCAAGTTGAAGAGGAAATTGCCTCTGCCAGCCTGGGTTACTGAATGACTTTGTGGAGCCGAGTCTCACTCCTTTGCCTCACTCACAACCTGGAACTCAGAATCTGATAAGAACCAGAGACTGTCATTATGTACTTCCTACTGAGGAAGGCACAGTGGACAAAAGGGGATTATTTGTTATACACAAAAGGGTATAAAAATAAATCTAAACCCATCAACACAGAGATAAACCCTGTTTGATATTTTTATATGTTTGTGCTTTTCCAGACACAATGAGGAAGAACTACTATTATGATCAGGAAAAAAATATGTCATGGTATCTTGTACCACACAGTACAAGTACAAATAAAATCATACTTCCAAGTGATTGTATACCATTTGACTGAGATCTTACTGACCCTCAATGCCGCATTTAGGACCAAGTTAACTGTGAACATAAACTAAACATAAGGACACACTGTCTGTTGGGGTATTTGGGGGGTGTTTAATCACATGTGTGCCAGGTAGCTCTTTCCTGTTTTCATAATCACTCATGAGTCTTGAATCTCCAGACAAAACTCTCCTTGAGGACAGAAACCTGGCTTCCTGGTAATTCTGAAAAAGCTTCTCTCTGCCTCTTGTTTACTCTAGTCACTTTCCCAGACATCCAGTTCAACTTCTCTCCTGTATAAGCGTCTTTATAAGCGTCTATCTAAAACTGATGGAAAGTCCATGAGTTAGACTGTTTTATAGTCACCTTGTGAACAGTTTAAAAAAAAAGTCTGATTGATAAGAAGAAAAGCCGCAAAGTTTAATAGTAGCATGTATACGTCCTGTCTGCACGGGAAAGACTTAGGATGGTGGAGTAATGTGCCCACGTGGCTACAGAGCTCCTCCCATGAAACGACCCTTTTGGCAAGAAGGCATTTTGGGGTGGCAGACTTTTGCTTCCCTCTATTAGCAAATCTGACAACGTTTGAGTATGTCAACAAAAGCACCTCGACCCAGAGCGAGACCCAAGAGGGTGAGAGGGAAAACAGCAGCATCCATGTCCTCGGCAGCTCTGGGGAGCGCCGAAGAAACCGGCCAAATGTGATGGCCTAAGAGACGGGCCTTTGAGAGGAGGTGTAATGTGATGAGTTCTCATCTTTCACGTCAGGAGTCAGAAGATAATCGTCTGAATTTGATAAATCAAGACAGCGAGAACTGAGCATATTGTCAAGGTTAGAGCCGTGTTCTCCCCATTCCATCAGCCCCCATGTCGTCTACAAACAAACATCCATCATGCTGCGCTGACTCTCAAGCGAAGCCTAAATTAAGAAAATATCAGTGTAACTCCCCAACTCTCATGTGCAGGAGAACCAAAAGTAGTTTATAATAAACAGTGCCCATGTTGACGTGAAAACACTGAAACAGAATCACAGCGGACAGTGCGATGAAGCCACCCACGAGCAGCATCGCCCTGCGTGTCACACAGCAGTGTCTCCACCCTCGTGGGAGGCCCCATTTTCCCCACCCACACTCAAGCAAGGCGGAACTGTGCGACCAGGTAAGCGACAGAGCAAGGCAGGCAGGGGGCTCGAGACAACCTGGCTTGCACCCTGGTATGCTGGGAAGGAGACATGGAGGGAGACAGGTGGAGGGAGACAGGTAGAGACACTGGAAGAGACACGGGGGAGAGAGACGTAGGCAGGCGAACAATGGCGGCCATTATCTTGCTTTTCACTTTGTTTTGCCCCTTCCTTCTGCCCCTGTCGTCCCCCCAGAAGGTGCCTTAGACTGTGGCTACCACTCAGGCCTCAGCAGCCCGGCTCTGGGACGACCCTGTTTGGCTGGGCATTCGCCACAAGGAAATGAGTAATTTGGGGTCGTTTACTGGGAGAACTCTAATTCAAAATATCCTCTCTTCTCTCGCTCTGTGCACACTAATTCTATTAAAGTTCTTTCTCAGTGTGAGTCAACTTTGCCCTTGTGCACGTGGATGGCTTTAGTGTGAGCAAGTCTGGGGTCCCAGGGTACCCCTCAGATGCGTGCTAGCAATGGACAGCGAGAATGCCAGCCAGTAGAGGCTGGTCATGCAAATACCAAGAGTGGCCTAGCCAGCAAGTCTTAATGGCCCAGAAGGGAGAGCAGCTTGGTAAAGCTCCAAGCAGAACAGTGCAGTCATCCTTCGGTTTACTCGGTAATGGCATTCCTGAAAAAAAATCCACATTTCGTCAAACCACCCTACAATATCTTGTGTTTATATGCAAGATGGGCTTTTTAATTCTAGATTTTTTGCCACTGGAACTGTTCCCTATATGAGTCACTATATACTTCTCATCTTCTGAAACCTGTATTGGCGTTCCTGCCCAAAACTGAGTGATAATCCCTTGAAAAATTTTCACGGAATCTGGACACCTGGTCAACCTTGTTAACAGGTCTGCCAGGAGGAAAGCAATTCAGGGAAAAGTAGCTTAATCCCACTTCTTAAATACACTCCATATTATGTTGATTTTTGTTTTCCAAACACCCATCCTTTGAGCTTCTGTCTCTATCATAAAAGCTTTTCTTCTTTCTCCAACTGGAATGTGAGCTATGGTTGAAGGGCTGAACCTGAGAGCAGGTGGCTGAAGGACCCCGGCTTCGCATAGCTGGACAACTTCCTCGGAGCAGAATCCAGCAGCCCCAGCTCCTCCTCAGAGAAAACCATAGCCAAGTCCTTGTACATGACCAGCTTCTGGAACTTGGTCATTTTCTCCTCCTTTTCCTAGGGAAAGGCAGGAAACACCTCCCCTCATCCCCCTGAGGGAATAATGATGGCAATGTCCCCTGGAGCGGAAGTTCCTGCCAAGATGGACTTACTTTTTAAGCATCAGTAATTGGAAGCAGATTTTTTTGGTCTGATTGAATGTTCAAGGGATTGTTAAAAAAAAAAACCAAGAATCAGGGTCATAGCTTCATTGTTTGAGAATGTTCTGTGCATTACAGGAGGCCTGTAACCCAGGCTGAGTCTACTAAATGCCAGTGGTGCCCTCCTATCGTGGCGATGATCCAAAGCACCCACGCCAAGACCCAAGCTGCCCCGCTGGCACAAGTCTAGCTCATGGAAGCACCTCCAGAGGACCACTCACAAGAAATAGCTGAGAGAGCACCCTTGGGAGTGAGAACATTGACCGGGAGAGGATGGCTGGGAGACTATCCTTCATCAAGCCCTCCCATTGCACTGTGGCATGTATTTTATTGAATGGGATATACGGGAATAAATCACTGAGGCCGCTGGGTGTTTAGATCTATGCTTGCTGGCTCATGAGACCTAATTTCAGACATACCCACCTGGAAAGTGGGTATAATCACAGTCCCCGTCTCATACCACTGTTACGGGGATTAAAGGAGTAACATTAAGAAGGCATTTCTCACTTGGGACTCATAATGGAGGCACCACGTTTCCACCCCCACATATAGGCAGCCACCTTGGATTAGCTGCTGGGAACTAGGGGCAGGGCTGGGTGGCCAGGAGCAGCTCTCTAACATGGAAGGTGGGCTAAAAAGGGTCTCTTGTTCCCGGGGCCTGACTTGTACCCTGGTGCTGCTGGGAAGGCGACATGGAGGAGAGACTTGTAGAGACACTTTGAAGAGACCCGTAGGTGAGGGACACGTGGGGAGGCTGACAGTGGCAGCCGTTATCCTGACGTGGCCTCTAGTCCCAGCTTTATGGAACCAGCTTCAGAATCTCCTTCTCATGGGTCCCTGCCAGAGGTGCCTTAGACCTGTGGCAAGCTTTTGGGCCTCACAGGCCTGCTTTGGGCCAACCCTGTTTGGCTGGGCATTCACCCACAAGGGGATGGGTAATTTGGGGTGTTTTATTGGGAAATTCCTATTAGGAACTTTCTTGTCAAATTCTGTTAGAATTAACAGAATTAATTCTTCATGTTTATGTGTTGGATGGCAGGACCCCATTTTAGAGCTCGCACCCCTCTGTTCGTGGTCCCTAGGTGACCCTTGACCGTGCACTAACATTAGTTAGCGACACAGATGCCACCGTGATGCTGCGTTATTCCTACACTTCTTCCCAGGGGCCTCGGGAGTCCCTGGGGCGGCCGCGGAGCAGCGTTAGAGCCCGCCAGATTCCGCAGTGAAAAAGGCTGTGAGGGCCTGGTCAAAGATCGTGCCTGCCTTTCTTGAGGCACGCAAGAGAGTCCTCGCCGGCCTCTGCATCCCTGCCAGAGCGTGGAAGGAAGCCGGTTTCCATTCTCCCGTCGTCCTGTGTTTCGTTTATATCCTTACTGGTGAGGGGTGAGGGGCAGGTGGCGTTGAGTAGTAGGTGAATGGAAAGGAGCCCCAAGTAGCAAGAAATAACAGGAAACTGATTCTTTCCTGTGTAGCTGGACAGGTCATCAAATGTGTCTAAAGGCTAAAAGTCACTGGTGCCTTGAGTTCGAATCTAGATGGTTTTCTCAACACCTTGGCGCCTTCAGCCGTCCGAGCAGGCAGGTTGCACAGGACAGGTGCAAAGTTCCAGGCAGGAGCAGTCTGTGGCCCCAGGCAGTGGGTGGTAGGGTGGGGGGTGGGGGTGTAAATATAACGTGGGGAGACCGGCGGGGAAGAGTTGCCCAGCTCTTGGAGAAGCTGGAAGATGAAAACACCCCAAGACGTCGCTTTGCTCTCGCCTACATTTTGCCGTGCTCAGTCTGAGGATGGAAGAGAAGGTGTGAATTTTGGCCAGCAGATATCTAAGAGCACGCCCCTTCCCTGGGGTGGGAGGAAGCAAAGGCCCTTAACGCCTTCAAGGGGCACTTCCTGGCACTTGCCAGGGACAGATGGCGTCCCCACTGAGCCCCAGGTCCTGCCCTGAGACCCCTCCTGAGCACCTGGGGCGAGCAATGTCCATCACCTCTTTCCTGGTTCTCTGTCAACGCCCTACTCCACGTTGCCAGCGCAGACAACGCTTCTGGACTGTGAGGTTGTCGGGCTGGGCTACCAGAAGCAAATCCAAGTCCTCGGCTAAGGGTCTGTTCTGGGCCCCCTTTCAAAATCCGTCTCCAGTTCAGGGGTGGCTCAGAGAACCAGAAACAGCCACACCCCGCAGCGTGGCCTAAGGCCTGGGCTACAGGCAGGCCCCAAGAGCACAGCAGGCTAGGGAGACTGGACTTCAGAACTGGCTAAAAGTAGTTCCTGCCTTTAAACCCAGGTCACTGGGTCTCCCTGGCGGCACAAGGGGTTGTCTCAGCCCTGTGAAGCCTCCAAAAGCACCGCAGCACAAGTCTGATCCCCAGCAGGGAGCGGACCCCCAGGGCGCAGCAGCCCTCTCCTGCCTCCCCGCTGCTCCCCTCAGCAGTGCATTCCAGTCAGTCTGCCTGTTCTGCACCCCACTGTCTCTGGCGAGTCCTCACCCCCGCACTTCTGGCCTGTACCCCAGCTCTTGTGTGCATAAATAAATAAATCTTAAACAACAACAACCCGGGTCCCTTGACAAACTCTTTTGTGACGCAGAGCCACTGACAAAGGATTTTCCTTCGGTATGTTCGGAGCATTTCAATCCGTCTGGCCGGAGGCGCCTCCCAGCTCTAAGGCTTGTGTCTTGCACCACTTTGGGCGGTGGCCGAGTTCCCACCAACACGAACATAGATGGGAGTTCCCAGAAGGGCGTCAGGCACTCACGACAAACAGCCAAGAATACGGAGACTCTCACAGCCTGTCTGTTTTTGCAGACGAAATTTAAATGGAACTAGAGCTCAAAAACACCTCTTCAGCCCATCATTGAGCTGACAATGACTTCCCTCACACCTCCACACCTCCCAATTGGCTAGCAACAGTGATTCTGCTAGCCTGTTGGGGCAAAAAAACAATGTTACTTTGGGCTACAGTTTTCTTCTATCCCCACCCAAGTAATTTTTGGAACTACTTCACGGACTGTCGGAGTTAAAGAGAGTGTTATAATTCACCCAGCCTATTCAAGAGCCTCGTGTCCCACAGGTGGCGGTTAGCCACTCAGGTACATTTGACTACTTCTCAGGACGGGGAGCTCAGGGTTGTTATGTTTTGACAAATGTGATTGTTGAAATGTTTTCCATTCCAAGTTACCTGGTGACGCCCAACCTCCATCACTTACCCCCCAGGACTCTCCTTTTACCCCAGGCTATGTCAAACTCCTTCAATTGTTCAAGTTTTAAAAATCTTTTCGCACACTGGCTGTACAATGGCAGACAGGCTCTAATTCTGCAGCGTTCCTCCTGAGCAGAGGCTCTGAATAAGATGTAAATCTCGGGCCTCCCTGGTGGCGCAGTGGGTTAAGCAACGCACTATGAAGCAGACCGCAGCCACTGCAGCACGAGTTCAATCCCTGCCGCCGGCCGGGGGAGGACCCACATGGTGTGGCAGACCTCTCCTGCTGTGCCCGCTGCTCCCCTCAGCAGTGTACTTCTGTTGATCTGCCTGTTCTGATCCCCGCTCTGTGGTGAATCCTCTCACCCCCCACAACTCTGGCCTGTACCCCAGTACTTATATGCATAAATAAATAAATCTTTTAAAAAAAAAAAGATGTAAATCTCCAACTGGCCGAGTTGGAATTCTTTTTTTTTCTTAAACTTATACCATTTTCAACTTTATGTTTGAAGGAAAAGCAAAATAAAATACCCATTACCACCCTTATGTCCCCTTCACCCTTTCTCCCATCACCATGGTAGCATGTACAGTCCATGATGACCTTTTTTATGGCCAAATAATATTCCACCATATGGATGGATAGACCATAATTTCTTTATCCACTCATCCACCAGACACTTGAGTTGTTTCACCTTTGGGCTGACGTGAATAAAGTTGCCGTCAGCATCCGCATGTGTCTGCTTGAGTCCTTTCTTTACATACTTTTGGGTATACGTTCCTATTGGAATTGCTGCGTCCTGTGGTGATTCTCAATTTTCGAGGAAACTGTTCTTCTCAAGGACAAAAATGACTACCATGTGCCAAGATAGACTCTTAGTGCAGACACCTCCATTCTTTTCCTGGCTTACACGAGCCACATATTTCATGTTTCCTTCTGCCCTGCAGGATGCAACTCCTCAGCCTTCCTGGCTACTACCTAAAATCATGTCACCATGACTCTGTTTGTTTCTGATTATCGATTCCACCACAGAGATTGGATGTTCCATGTGGGCAGGAATTTTGTTTATCTGAATCACCTCTGATTCCACGCACAGAATCTTTCGGACACTCAAGTTTTTGTTAATGAATGAATAAACCTCTCCTCCATTCCAATTTAGGTAATCTTCAATCTAAGGAGCTATAAAATTTTTGTTTGAATAAAAGGCATGATATCGCCAAGGTATTTTGAATTTTGATTCTCATGCATTAGTTACCCTGCCTCTTTTGGAGAACGCGCTTTTAAATTTTCAACCCTCACATGGATAAAAACATTGATTCTGAATATCTTTATTCCTTCAGGTTGACTTCAATTCATTGATCACCACACTTTGAGCACTGTTCCAGCCGGCTAGATAATCCGCAATTGTGTTGACGCTCAGCTTGCATTTCTCTATGTTGTCCAGGAGGACTTAACTTCTGTTGTGGAAAGAGTCATCGTCTGTTTAGCACACACGAAGTTCTGGCCTGATGCAGCTGTTCAGCTGGGGCAGGCACCTGCGAACAGGGTGATTTCCAAAACGCACCCCGAACAAGGCCCATGTAACCCCCAGAAAGAGGAACACATGTAGCAATTACGCAAGCCCTGCACATTTCAATGCCCAGAAACTGCCTCATGGAGAAGGAACCAGCTCTGCCATCATGCTGAAACCAAGGTCAAGGAGCACCCGCGGAGCAACAGCACCCGCTGCACAGAGAGGGAGGACGTGACTCTTAGGAGTGGCTACTCCTCCGGGTAGCTCGTCTGGGAGTAGAGAGGACACCCCGCCTGGCCCTGGCCTCCCCTCTAGTGTTCCTCTATGGCCTCAGTCCTTGCTAGTGTTTGGTGAGCACATGAAGAAATGCCTGAGTAAGAAAATGCCTAAATTTCACTACCCCAGATTCTCAGAATGCCCCGCTCTGGCATGCAGAGTGTTTTGAGCTCAGAACAATGAAATCCCTCAAGGCCTAGAAGTTTCTGTCCTTGCCTAGGTCCTTCCCCCATCCCTAATCAAAGAAGAGATCATCCTGTCCTAAGCTTCTGTCCTTTTTGTAATTGGAGAAGCAGTCACTGTTCCCCATCTAATGACTTAGAAGAATGCAGGGTTGTTTTTTTTTTTTTTTTGGTAGGTTTGTCGGGGAACAATGATTCAGAGTAAGGGTGAGAGGCCAGCACCCCCCACCCCCTTGAGGCCCAAGTCCCTAAACACGGGATAAGCCTCACCATTAAGTTTTAGAATTTCCGACCACGTAAATCTCCCAGCACTTGTGTTACTAAGCTGACTGTCTTTCCTTCCTCGCCCATCTGATGCTGCTTTACTTGCGCAGTTCGAGAAGACGCCGCCATGGGAGGGAGCATGGCACAATTTCCTCTGTGACCCGACAAAATATAAGCAGCTGACAGTCGTGGGATCAGACCTCACGTGCACCCTGATTAGTTGAGCCTCAGTTTCCCAATGTGTGAACTAAAGACGATAGACTTCTTGACGGGCTGGAGGGAGATTTCAAAGACAGCCTGTGGGTACCCCCTTTCACAGTGCTCTGTGCTGTACTTCTTATTCTGTCTTTTCAGTTCTTGCTCCTTGTCAAAGACAGAAGCAAACTATAAGGTAGATGACTGTGCCTCCTCTCTGGCCCAACCCTCACTCTCTCTAGTCTTTGTCCCTCCTTGTCAAGCCAAGCATTTAAAAATATCCTTTGCGCCTTCTGGGTCACAAATAAAAGCAGAGCTCACACAGGGATCAAATATTAGCAAATCAATCCACCTACATAATGTCTGCTTTTTTTCTTAAACAAAGCAATATAAATCCATAATTCTAATTCTAAACGCTGTTAAGTTTCCTTTGATTTCTTAAAATGCAATTGAATTGGAGAAGCAGAATCAAAATCCTTTAAGAGAATTACACCGAAGTAGCTGTCTATCTCAAAACAGGTCATATTTGGGGAACAGTTTCCCAATATGTAAAATGAATAATGATTGCTTTAGAATAATCATAATTACATCCCCAAAAGGGAATTTTATCTCAGTTAATTTTTTTCTTTGTGCTGTTGAATGGCTGATTCTGAAGCAATTAGCTAGCACCATTATTTTTCACCACTGAATAGCATGCCCATTACCCTTCACAGCCCTCGTGTTCCCCTGCCCCACCACATCTGAAAACAGTGGTTTGTGATTTAGGTGTATCAAGCCAAATGTCATTTGGGAACCTGATTTGCTAACTGACCCTTGAGTGTGTATGTCTTTGTACAGCAGCAAGGGGCCAGGGAGGAAACCCGCAGGCGCAGGCGTGGCTGGGAGGCAGATTAATCCTCTCTGCATTTGGTTTCCAGTTTCTTAAGGCGTCTGTGTGGGTGGTGGGAGCAGATTGACCGTCTTCAAAGCCAGGCTCCTTTCCCTGTGAACAGATGCCCCCCGCCACAGCTGCGCCCAGGGCTTCTTCGCCTCCCCTGGGTATGGCTCAGAGTTTCGGGTCTGCCTTCAGGCCAGGTCCTTTGAGGAGGCATCACCCCACTTTTGCCTGATGCCTGTCACCGTGTGTCTCAGCTGTCCACCTGGCCACCTGAGCTGCTCCCTCCTTGGAGAAGTTAATGGCCACATTCTAGGGCGAAGGTCAAGTGTGGACCAGGCTTTAGTGGGTGACTCTTTGCCTCAACCAGATGCACTCAGCTGAGAAGTGGTCAGTGGGGTGGCCAAATCTCATGGTTTGGCTATGAGCAGGGGCTCTGAAGTCAAGAGGACTGGGTTCGAATCCTGCTCTGGGAGTCCCAGAAGCCTGAGGGAATTCAGACAAGGCATTGAGCTGCCTGGAGAGGCCCCACTCCCCTCTCAATGGAGAGGCTCAGGGCTGTCTTGAGAGGATTGCTATGAACAGTGAGTTAATGGACTAGAGTGTAGCGCAAAGCCTGGCTTTCAGAAAGTGCTCAATAAACTGCAACCACAGTTACTGTGGAGCATCCAGGGGGGTCCTGGAAGGACCAAGAGTGGGTTAGACCTAGCTCATCTTCACTTTGAGTCAGCCGAGGTCAAGGAAGTCGCCAGGGGTAGGACTAGTGGCCCCAAGTCCTGCTGTCCAGGCAGCCGACACAGGCACGCCCAGCCCTGTTCAAACAGTTTGGCCACCACACTGACCGCTGGGGCCGCCAGACTGGGGAGTAGCTCACACCGGGAGTAGCTCACACCTTCCCGGAGGGAGAAGGCCCAGAGCCTCAGGCACATGCTGATAAAGCCTTGCCTGGTTCCACTGCACCCAGCACTCCCAGGTAAATTTTTTCCCTGGAAGACAAAGGACCCACTACTTTGGGTCAGGCCTCTAACAACTTCTTTATTCCTTAGCTTGCCTTCCTCAGAAGGCTGGTGTTGGAGGGTGTGTGTGTGCGCACACCCATACGTGTACATGTGGATGTGTTGTTTGGCCCAAGGACATCTTCTAACTGGATAGTAAACTCCCAGAGGTCACCATGTATTCCTGTGATGGGTGTTGATAAATATGCGCATGCGCACATGTACTGATACATAAAGTGACACTTCTCCCTTTTGGGTGGTGCTCCGGTGCAAAGGAAATCATCCCATCACACCCCCTGGGTTCTTCCAGGCTAGCAAAAAATCAAACAAGCATCCGACTGATAAGAGAAAAAGCCAAAAAGAACTGATAATGGCATGCACACCACCCGTGTACACAGGAGAGACCCAGCATGGCCAACTTGCCCACTCACGCACGCAGTTTAAGACGCCATCTTAAGTGCCTAAGACAGAAGAGCTTGGGAGAGAAAGGGAAGGCTGGGGCGGATACAGGGAAGGCACCAGAGACAAAGGCAAGCAGATTAAGTTCTGCCTTCTTGGAAGAGACAGGCAGTCAGGTTTCCAGAGAGGCAGGAGTCGCACTTCAGGGAGGGAGCTTCTCCCTGGTAAATGTCTTTCACCAAAACTCGACCTCCACCCAGCTTTCTCAGCTCCTCCTATGAAATGAACCTTCTGCTAGAAAAACAAATTTCGGGGTGGCAAATTTTTGCTCCCCTACAGTAGCCTTCAGTGGGGTTTCTCTCGCTGGTCTCATTCGACAGGGTTGTATGCCAAGAAGAGGGGTTTCGTTTCTGGAGTGGGGTTCTGGACCCCACATTACTTGTTTCTCACTCTTCAAGGTCAACCCCTCTAGAAGCACGTCGCTCCTGCAGTGGTGCGCAGGTGGCAGCAAGCCCCTGGCCTTGGCCTTATCTTGGAGCGCAGCAAGGGCACTCTGAGGCCGGGACGATCCGTGGTGCGGACATTCCATGGCACAGCCCGGGCTGGCAGAAGCTACAGCGCAGCAGCCCTCCCTCCACCCCGCCCTGTCCTTGGCTCGGACCACACAGCAGTTGTCTCCCTCGCTGCGCCCACATCTTACTCACAATCACTGAGTGTTCTCAATCTGTCTTTGCTGATTTCCTTTTCCTTATTCCTCCACCTCCTCAATTTTTTTTCCCTCCCATTTCTGGCTCCAATTCCCACCAGCCCGGAGCTGATGACCCTCTGCCGGCAGCCTTTCCTTTCCTCTCCGTGTGGCAGGACCAGCGCTCAGGGGCTCCAGCCCACCTGCAGGCATGGGGCTGGGTGCATCTGGGCACACTGGCCCCAGGGCAGGGTCCGTGCTCTCCCGGAGGGCTCTGCACAGGGTCTGGGCAAGGCCCTGGGGACCCCAGTGACCTACATCATGGTCCTGCGGATTAACCGCTGAGGAAGCACAGTGAGGGACCCCCACGCCCTCAACTGCAGTGGGTGTGAGGGGCTCTGCAGGGCAGGCTGCTCCAGACGAGCAGGCGGCAGCTCACAGCCCAGTGCCTGTCATGAGGGAAAAGCGTCGCTTTTAAGATCTGCCTTACTAAAACCACCTCGCTTTCAGCACGCTAGCCCCACACTTCCATAGGTGTCTATGAAAAGCACCATTTGAATTCTTGTGATGTTTAAGCCCCTTATTGTCTTATCCTAAGAGTAACAGAACCTTGTGCTAGAAAAATGGGGGAGAAGGAAAAAATACCACCTGCGTCCCTACCCCAACGTAGCTCCTGTTTGCACGGCTCTCCACCGCACACATCACACTCCGTGTCCTTGCACAGGGCCCTGCCTCGGAACACAATCTTTAAACCACAGTTTTATCATTATTACTTCAAAGGCCTTGTGAGCGTGGACTGGTTTACTTCACCATTCCCCAATTTCAGACAACTTTTCACCCATCTAAGCAATATTATGATAAATGTCTTTGTGTGATAGCTTCTTTCCTAAATTGCCGATTATTTCTTTAGATTTAAAACTGGAATGACTGAGTCCGTGGTGATAAACACTCAAAGGAGCACATTTTTCTTTTTGCCCTTTTGTGACTGACTTATTTCATGTACCATAATGTCCTCAAGGTTTGTCCATGCTGTAGCATGTGTGAGAATTTCCCTTCGTTTAAAACCCACGTACAATCCATCTACCTCCGTCAGACGGACATAGCACATATTCTCCCCACAGGGCTGGCCAGGAGTGGGGCGCGTGGCCTGAGTCCAGCTGCAGGCACTTGCTTTATCCGGATTCCAAGTTAGCGTCAAAGGAGCACGTTTTAAGAAATCGGTGCTACATGGTTGTCTTCTAAGACACTGGCCCTGTCCCCATGACAAAGTGGGTTAAGGGGCATCCTCTCCCGTTTTTATGCCAGCGGGACCGATTCTGCAGACAAATGGGTGCCCATCTTAACCCTTTTGATGGATCACGTGAGAAAGCAGTAGCAGTTGAGTGGTTGTGGTTTGATTTTTGTCCTTTCATTTTTCATACCCATCAGAAAGCAAAAGTGGGACAAACACTTGGGATTTTTCCCCAGTGCATCCTTAAAGGAAAGCTTACATACTTTCAGCAGTTTTAAATAGCAACTGTCACCACAATCAATTTTATAGTACTTGACCCAGCTCTGAAAAAATCTGAGACCAACGAGTAGCCACTTCCAATTGTCTCCTAACCCCCCTTCCCCCAATATAACCACTAACCTGTTTTCTGTCTCTCAAGATTTGCCTGTTCTGCATATTTCCTATCAATGGAATCATACAATGTGTGACCTTCAGTGACTGGCTCTTGCACATGGCATGTTTTTAAGGCCTGTCCATGTTGTACTGTTAGTAGTATGTTGTTTTCATGAGTGAATAATATTCTACTGTATAATTAGGCCACATTTTGTTTATCCATCACCCCCGGATGGACATTTGGGTTGTTTCCACATTTGGGCCGTTATGAGTAATGCTACTATGAGCATCCACGCACAGATTTTTGTGTGGATACGTGTTTGCCTTTCTTGTGGTTACACACCCAGGACAGGAACTAACTTTTGGAGTAATGGCTGGTCTTCCAAAGGGGTGCAACAGTTTACATTCCTACCAGCAGTGTCCGGGGGCTCCGTGTTCTCCACGCCTTCAGTAACACTTACTGTCTCTCTCTTTTATTATAGCACCGCAGTGGGTGTGACGCGGTATCTCCTTGTGATTTTGATTTGTATTCCCCTCATGGCCAGTGATGCTGAACATCTTTACTGGTTACTGGCCATTTGTGTAGCTTCTTGGAAGAAATGTCTGTTCAAATCTTTTGCTCATTTTTTCAGTTGGGATATTTCTCTTATTGAGCTCTAAGAGTTCTTTATCTATTCTGGATTCAAGTCTCTCCTCAGGTACATGACTTGCAACTATTTCCTCCTTGTTCTGTGGACTTCCTCTACAGGTACCTCATTTCAGTCTACACATAAAAGAAGCTATAGCTTTTAGAAATTTTCTTTTGGCCTTTTCCCACTCATACTTTTCTGGGGTGTGTGTGTGAAATCGAGACATTATGCGGCTTTTAAAAATGGGCCCCAGAGCAGGAACCAGACCATTTGTTTGTCTGTCTGACCCAAAGGTCTGATTCTCACAGTGAGTAAATGTGCAACCAATTTTCTGGAAAATTTTTTTTTAGCCCATTAAGACCTTCTGCACTTGGGGCCTCCCTGGTGACGCAGCAGGTTGAGCGCCGCACTGTGAAGCATCTGAGTAAAAGTGAACCCACACTAGAAATAAGGGTTTCTTTCTCCTCTTCCGTGTCCCCTAGTTTTCAAACACAAACATAGAATTCTAGAGATGGGGTGATGGACAAAAAGAGGTCAGCAGTAATTCACATTCTAGTAGGGTCACGTGGCAACAAAGCACTACCCCAAATGCGAGAAGGAGCCCATCAGCTGTGCCAGGTGAAATCCACTGCAGAGTTTTTAAATGATTTATTTATGCATACAAGAGCTGGGGTACAGACCAGAGGTGCAGCAGATTGGGGGGAGGTTGAGGGGATTCACCAGGGACAGAATGGGGAGAACAGGCATTCTGACTGAAACACACTGCTGAGGGAAGTAGCGGGCAAGGCAGGAGAGGTCTGCTGCACCATGTGGGTCCCCTCCCTGGCCGGGGATCCAGCTTGTGCTGCTGTACTGCGGATGCTTCACAGTGCGGCGCTCAACCTGCTGCGTCACCAGGGAGGCCCCAAGTGCAGAAGGTTTTAATGGGATAAAAAAAAATTTTTCCAGAAAATTGGTTGCACATTTACAGGAAATGGTAATGTCCAATGTGTTGGACAAATGGTTCCTTTCTGAAGAAAAGTGCTGATTCTTTCACTAATGACATGTACGTGCAGGTTAATTAAAGCAATAGCCAAGACTCTGAGGCAACGCAGGCCAGAGTCCCCAAAGACCCCTGCCAGCAGTGTCAGGACAATGTGTGGTTCTAGAAGTTCCTTCCCATACTTCTCTATACTTCTCTAAATGCACACATCCCTACATCAACCCTCAAGTTCAACCCAGTCCCAGTGAGTGCCTGCCACCCCCCAGGCTCCCATCAGCCCACAGAGGTCCCACGCTCTCCAAACTACTCCCCAGGACCTGCCTGCTGCAGTCGCCTCGCATCTCCTGCCAGTCCCCGAGGTCAAGGCTGTGGTAGCTCATATACAAAGAGAAGATTCTGAAAATGTTTGCTGAAGTGTGTTCTTTTCTGGCCTCCAAGAGTGGGGATGGCCACAGGGTCAGCTCACAGCCCCCAGATGGCTGAGCCCTGCCTCCCTCGTGGGGCTCCCAGCAGCCAAAGCAACAGCAGGCCAGGACTGCCTCTGCTCCGTGCAGGCTGGTTCTGCTTGGCTCTTCCCCTGCCTCTGCTTCCCATGTGCACCCTTCTTTTTAATTGAACCTTCTACTCTCCTCACTAAATGACAAGGAGAAAAATGACGGTCTCCAACCGAACTCAAAAGGGTCACCAGAGGAAGTGTTACAGGGCAGGGAGAAGAGCACCCCAAAACCCCTAAACTTGCCCTCTCTGAATGGGTTTTGCTATTTGTTGCATTAAGATAAACATATAAAACCTTTAATGGGAAGGAACTTTAATATAATTAGGGTATAATACAGAAAGGACAAAGAACATAGTTACTAAGTATTTAGAGTTACCCATTTTTTTGAGGGTAAAAGTTTAGCTAAGTAGGATTGGCTCAAAGTAAGGCCTAAAAGCCTGCCACGTGTTTAAAGGACTTTTCAGTAGATACCCACAGAAAAGGGTTAGAAAGAGTTAGAGAAATTTGGAAGGAAAACTCTTCTAAATAAATTACACAAATAAATTATAAACTTCAACACCCATTCCAGACCTACAAAATCCAAAAACTACAAATCCCATACAGTCATTATCAAAGAGCAGATCACTGGGACCTAAGGGTAACGTTAAGCAGCCAGGCTAAGTATAAAAGCAGACATGTGGGCCTTGGGGGGCTCTTTTCCTTGAAAGCCAGCTCTCAATGTATCTACCGTTGAGTTCCAACTCCAAAAAACTAGTAAAATATTTACAAATCTATATCCCTCTCTTCCCCTTTTGTTATTCACTACGCTATTTCCTCTTCCCTTATAAATAAAACCCTTTATTAACCTTTGTTATATGTGCCTGCAGTTAAGGCATTATAAATGTGCCGTTCGCGCGGGTAAAAACCCAGTCAGGCAAACCCACTTTATATTAAAGTTGCCCTGTAACAGAAGGACACCTGAATTACTTGCTTGGTTCTTTCTCATCTTCATGTTTGTCTTTCACTTTGTAAAACTTGACTGAGTTTTTGGGACTTTGTGTCTCCTTAGAACTGTAGAAGACGAAAGGGTATGGAGCCAGAATGCGCAGTCTACCACCTAGCTTTCCAGTGAAGAAATGGAGGTTCAGAGTAGGTTAAAGCAGCAAGAGAGAAGGGGGTGGGGAAAGTGTCTGCCAGTCATAGCAGCCAGTGAGCCGCAGGATTAAGGCCAGAATCTGCCCATGGGGTGGGATTTGCACATAAAGAACATCTGGTTGGTAAGGTAGATAATAATCGGTTGGTAAGGCAGGTAACACTAGGTAGCTAGTTGGTAGATGTCATTAGTACCACATTTAGCAGTGTGACTTTGTTGATAACAGAAGCTGATCAGCAGCCCAGAAATCTAGGAATTCAGTTCCTTATCAGATGCAAAGACACCAAGGCGGTGCTCTGACCCTTTTCCTGAAAACTCCACAGCCTCCTGTCTTGCAAAATATGCTTATTTTTGCTGGCAGATGACTATAACCAAAAACCTGAGGCAAAAAAGGAAATTGGGAGCCAAAAAGCTAGTGCAATATTGTATTCAGAGGTGAGTGCGACTGTCAAGAGGCTCGACCCTGGCCCACATGGCTTGGAATCCGGCTGCCCGGGCAAATTAAAAGTCACGTGATCTGTTGGAGAATGGCACATTCCAGAATTAGCAAGAAACGATGCTGCAGGGAAAGGTCCCATGCGTGGAATTGCATGGATTGTATCAGTGTGAGAATCAGCTGGTGTTAGGGAGGGCAGGAAGGCCAACTTACTGGCCATGAGAAATCCTCATCTTGCTTTGAGAACCTTCCAGTGAAAAGCGCAATTAGGCTTCCTTCCAGCAGAAGTTATAAGATTAGTTCTTCCACTTTCACAGGCAATGAAAACAGCATTCTCTGGGAACCCTTCCCTTTAGCATCAAAATCTTGGAGGATGAAAAAGCAATAAGAGAAATAATGGGGGGAAACGGAACTACAACAGCGAGATAAAAGGCACGGCATGAGTTTTCTGTTTGAAGCTTTCTGAAAAGTATCATGAGCTCACTGAGTTTTCCTCCTCTCATCTCGGGCTGGCTGAGGCCCCAAAGTCAAGCAGAGCAGCAGCGAATCGGCTCCCGGAACAATACAACTCAGGGAGGCTCGTTGAGCACGCAGCTCCAGAAGTCCCATTCCTCAACCCATGCTGCACGCTGCTTGTTGGAGGATGGCTGTAGGGATTCTGGGGCTTGCCACCCAAAGCCTTCTGGTTCTGGGACTTCCTGGCTCATCAGTGTGCCCCAGGAGAGCACTGTCTCCACCCACCCACTCACAGGAGACACGCCCAGGGGGCAGAACTTGTTCCTGAGACCTCAAGAGGCTAACAAGTCCCTGTGGGTATGTATCACTTTGCCCTTTATTAGCGTATTTGCATGGTAGAAGAGACGAAACACTATCATTCCCTCTTGACTTGATATAAAGGACTAAGTAAGTGGCTGACCTGGAATAAGACTAATGAATTGTTCTAGAACCTACATCTTCCTACTCTTACCTCATCTTTCCATATTTCTTTCCTTCTGGCCAAACACCAATTTGTCACAAATGTCTCCATGTCATATCATTTAGAAAGAAGAGAAGGCTGGTCCTGGAATAACTCAATTTGCGGAGAATGTGTTAAATTTAATTCTTAGTTCCCAGTTTAGTCTCTTAGCAACCACATATGTTTAGTGAGGCCTACTTTTTGGAGCATGGAGCTTTCCCAGTATTCACTTGCTTCCCATGTACTCCCCAAGCTATATCATCATTTAACTGCAGCTTTGGTCTAAAAAACACCGAAGACTTTTTCATATTCAGAATCTCACTTTTCACCCTCTGCTATGCATGCGATGTGTGAAATTCTGACACTTTCTCATTTTAAAAAGAAATCTTGAAGAGGAGGACACTAATACAGGATTTTTCCCTTAAAGTTTAGAACTTCAGTAAACTCCTGGCAGTTTTTGGAGGCATGACCTTCTTGGAGAACAATTTGACAGCGAGTATCAAAAACCTAAAATACATTTTCTGTTCGAGTTGCTAATTCTGCCTCTAGCATCTGCCCTATGGAAAACAAATGTAAATGCAGACCCAAAGTTATGCAGAGAAGTCTTCACTGATGCATTCTTTAGTAGCTGGGCTGACTTAGATATTATATAGGCACATAATGGAATGTGTTGCATCAGAATAATTCTTTTAGTGATAAAATGCTTTTTCATTAGCTTAAGAGATCCAGTAGAATACCGAAGTGCACGCACACGTTGCAGCTAGGTATCTAGGTGCAACTACATGGCTGAGAGGAAACATACCGAGATGTCAGCAGTAATTGTATCTGGGAGGTATCGTGGTACTGTCTTTTTCTCTGGTGAATGATTTGCTGTTTTTCTCAAGTTTTCTGCTGTATGTTAGTTTTATAACCAGAGAGAAAGAAGTTTTCAAAGGCTTTGCTTTCTGTTGAGTGTAGGCCCTTCCCGTGCTGTCACTTCCCACGCCTCCCTGCTCCTACCCTGGGCTCCCCACAGCCTGTTCTCCTCAGCGCAGCCAGGGGCCTGTTCTTAAAATGGAAGCCCAAATCTCACTCCTCTATTTAGCACTCTCCGGTTTTCCGTTCCCTTAAAGGCGGCAGCTGCAGCAGAGCAGACACAGCGCAGGGGCACTTGCTGCACCAGGGACTCCGTCCCACTGGGCACCTCGCCGGGACACCGAGCTCAGGTCCTTGGCTCAGGTCCCTGGAAGGCCCCCTTCCCAGGACCAGCCCCTTCCCAGTGGCCTACCCTCGCCTTTCCGTGGCTGCTTGTCTTCTTGGTCTAGCTAAGAGCAGCCGTCTTGGCCCGTAAAGCTTCTCACTCTCCCTGAGGCTGCAAGTGAACCCATCGTGCAAGCATCCACATGAGCTCAGTCCCCGGCAGGTGGACGTCAGCGGGGTTTCCAGTCTTTGGCCATCACAAACAGTGCTGGCACCTAAGTCCTTTTGTGCATATTCAAGTGTGTCTGTACGCAAATACATGACTGCGAAAGCAGTCATCGTTTTGTGCGTTTACAATATGGCTACATACCTTACTTCTGGCTAAGACAGGATTAAAAAGATGTGACCCCTTCCATAAGTGAACATAAGGTTTCAGCACTAGCACCCACCTCTGGAACTTAGGTCAGCCCACGAAACCCTTTGCTTGACATGTTCTGGTGGCCCCGATTTTGCACAGAGAAGCAGTTCAGATCTTTGCACGTGCAAAGATCTCAGTCATTCTCACGCATTGCCTGTGCCTTCTCTGACTCCATCTCCTTCTTTCCTTCTTATTAGCTTTGCTCCAGGCAAACTCCTATCTCAGGGCCTTTGCACCGTTTGTTCCCTCACCCCAACAGCCATGTTCTCAACGAGGTCTGTCCTGCCCAGCTGGTTTTCAACGTCTCCACTTCCTGCTTTCTTCCCTATTTTGTCTTTCTCCACCCCCCGCCCTGTATCACCCCACACTGCTGGTATCTGACTGGTTGGCATCTCTCTCTCTCCTAGCTGGAACAGAAGCACATGTTGGTGGGGTACCCCTTGTTCTGTTCACTGTCATGCTTACATCACTGCCCGGTGCTTAGTAGGTGCCTAGTCAGCATTTACTGATTTAGATAAACCGGTAAAGAAGGGCCAGGAGAACTTGTGGGGAAGTGATTAACAGGTAAGTGGTGACTATCAGCTTAACCAACTAGTAACGTTAGAAAGCAAAAATAATTAAAACAGCTTGGTTTCTGGCACAAGAATAGATTGTGGTGAATAGAACAGAGTTCAGAAATAAACATAAATCCATATAAAAAAGTAAAAGATATGAAGTCACATATCAAATCAAAATAAGAAAAGATGGATTATTCAATACACAGTTGGGGATACCAGTGTAGTCATGGGGAGAAAACAAGATGACACCTCTCTATTTCCATTTAGAGCCGAGGAACTGAAGATATATATATAATACACAAAAGAATCTGAGGCTAAAATTTGGGGGAATTAATTTGTATTTATGGGCGTAGCCTTTTTATGCAGGACGCCAAACTAAAAAGACATGTAGAAAAAGATTAATACATTTCAGTGAAAAGTAAAAGGCACTGTAGGGAAAATTCCCATAATCAAAGTTAAAAGACAATATACACTAGCAAGCACTTGCAGCTATATCTGATTTATGACTAATTTCCTAAAATGACAAAAGACTCTTCTAAATCAATACGAGTAAGATAAAGAACCTAACGGAAAAATGGGATAGGACGTGAATAAGCAGTTCTCAGAATAAGAAATCCCCATGGCCAATAAATAATGACAAAATGCTTACTTTCATTTATAATTTAAAAATGCAAATTAAAACGTCAGGAAAATCTTTTTTTTTCAATATCAGATTGGCAAAGATCCAACAATTTGTTAATAGCTTCTACTGGTAAGGAAGAGAGAAAAAGGAGCTTCGCCTGCTGTTGGGGAGGGAAATTTCCAGCCAGCTCTTTGCAGAGGTTTGGTAATATCTGAAATTAAATTAAAGCTGGACATGCTCTCTGAGCCAGCAATTCCACATCTAGGAATTTGTACTACAGGTTAAAAAAAAAAAAAGGGTGCACTCACGGATGTACATTGTAGTGCTTTTTGCATTTAAAAAATAAAAGCCTTATTGTCCAATATAAGGGAATACTGGTGAAATAAACTATTCTGCATCCATACCAGGGAAACTCTAAGACCATTTAATGAACGGCCTAGGGGCTTTACATGACCACGTGATTCAAGCTATAGTAAGTGTTAACAACATGTGTAGTAGATCTCTACTTGTGATATAATGGATAGTTATATACACTATTGCAAATTATAAAACAACTTTCTGGAAAGATCCATAATGCTACTACTGGGTAGTAGGACTTGGGTCTATGTTGGGGGAAAGAAAAACTTTGCCCCTCATTTGACAGCCCCTTTCTGGTTATTAGATTCTCAGCTGTGTTGTTTGTTTAGTAACTACTTCTATTTCTATTGTACTTTTTTAAAAAGCATCAAACCTCTCACAATGGATGACTAGAAGGAAAGATGAGATGTAGTCACAGCAAACTGGAGGGAATCTGAGGGGACTGGGCCAAGTGAAATTAGCAGAAAGACAAAGACAAATATCAGATGATTTCACACATTAAGGAAATAAAGCAGATAAACTGACAAAGGAAAATAAAAATTAACTATAGACAGTGATAACCAAACTGAGGTCACCAGAGGTGAAATGGATGTGGAGAGGCAAAGAGAGGGTATAAGGATGGAATTGTTTGTCAAATTTAATAGAAAAATTAAATGAGTAAATGATCCCTATCTTCACACACACACACAATCAGTTAAGATAAAACTGGTAAGTTGAATCCCCTATAACTACTAAAGAAATTGAATTTGTAATTTAAATGCTTCCCAAAATGGAGCTAGGCCCAGGTGGTTTCCCTAAAGCTTTCTACGAAATGTTAAAAAAAGCTTGAAACATCTTCTGAAAAGTCCTACAGAAACCAGAAAGAGAAATGCCTACGTGCAGGCAAACAGAAAGTCAGACAAGGCAAGTTATTAAAGGTGTGACGAAGAGGGCCGAGAGTGAGCAAGTGACACAAGCCGCGTGTTTGCCCTCCATCTTGAACGGCTCAGCCCTGACATGGCACTCTCTCATAGTGAGGCTGAAAGGCTTAGGAGCAGCTGTGGGTAACAGACACCAAATCATTGTAGCTCCTGAAGACAAACTGATTTCCCTCAAAATACATCAGGACAGGGAGGTCCAGAGCTGGTGTGCTGTGTTTCAAAGTCCACCAGGACCCAGACTCCTTTCATCCCACTGCTCCACCATCCCCAGGTGCCACCTTCCATCTGTGGTCTGGGATGAGGTCAGAACCCACTCACCTCATCAGAATTCTGGGTGGTGGGAGAGGGACGTGGTAAAGGAGGATACCCCACGGGGCCTGTGCCGGCTCTTTCAGGGAAGGTGCCTGGCAGCAGCCAAAGGGCGCTTTGCTCACACCTCACTAGCCACACATCTCACCGCAAGGGAGGGAGGGAAAGTCTGTCTATGTGTCCAGGTGGACAGCCAGGACTTGCGTTACCATGGAGGAAGGGGGCAACCGGCAGTCCGTGTCACATGTGCCCGCAGCTGGTCACTGGGGTGTGTCCTCCATGTGTTCTTCCCAAATGCTGGTCTTCAGAACCAGTGCCAGCCCACAACAAAGTAGTCACTGGGTTTTGTTGAAATGTAAGCAAATTTGTGCAATGTGGTACGTTTTGAGCAGTTTTTTTAAAAGGACCATCCATGGGAACGTCTGTGGAGTTCCCCGAGACACTGTTCAATCGCGCCATGCTGCTATGCCTGTGCCTGAGACCCCTTGCCAGAGACCAGGGGGCCATATTTTCTCTAGGGTCCTGCTCCCATCCCAAGGTTCTACCCAGGGTGGGAGACACAGCCTCCTCTGGGGGCTCTGTGCGGGGTCCATATTAATTAGTAGGTGTTTGGCAGCAGGTCAAGAGACTTAAAGCGTGGAGCAAACCATCTTACGTAACAAGCAGGCTGCAAGCAGATAGTCCTGCTCTCCCCCTTAGTCATAACTGCCTGCTGTGGCGCTAAGTGCCGCACTCCCGCATGGCCCTATCCAAAACAGGGAGGAGTGGTGCGTCTCTTTCGCTCAAGGAGGAAACATCTTTCCAGAAACCTTCTCTCTAACAACTTATCTGCTGGGGTTGGCAGGGCTCTCTGAGGCCAGGCTGCTCCCCCAGATACAAGTATCCTGTTTCACTTGGACACAGATTTGCTTAGACTCAAGGACATGGCCTACATTTAAATACATATTTCCTTTTTCCTATTTGTACAAAGGCCACCATGACAAACAGACTCTTTGTGCTCGCACTTTGCTTTTTGCACCTAATAGTGTATTTTGGAGATATTTTGTTGCAATTTATTGATAATTTCATGTCTTTACCTTGAAAAAGGTAGGCGTGAAAAAGAAAAATGGTGGCCATGACTTGGCTAAAACAATGCGGGGTGACTTGTGTTTAGCTTGTAGATTGAAAAGGCAAGCTGTTTATTCAGATTGCAGAGTTTGGTTCAAGGCATCTCAGGATGCTGTGATTTTCCTGTTAAAAACAAATGGGACTTTGCTTGGTGATAAACTCCGGCAGCGTGTGGGCTGATCAGACAATACAGCGTGCAATCAATGGATTAGCCTCCTAGGATGAGTGCAGTAGAGAGGGCGGCTGCCTCTGAGGTAGGCGGGGCATGGCCACCTGCCTGCACAGAGTGGGCAGGCATCCTGGGCTCAGGTCCCAGCTCTGCCACTGACGCATCATGTCATTGCTGAAGCCTGTGTGCTCTCAGGGCCTCTGCTTTCCCGTCTGTTAGCGAGAATGGCTATGCCTACCCTACCCTTGCCCCACAATGGGCTTGATGCATGCAATGCCTTCAGGGACTGAAGGCCGATCCGTGACCCAAGTAAGGCTGCAACAGGGAGCTAACGGGAATAAGACAGCACTNAGGGGCTTGATGCATGCAATGCCTTCAGGGACTGAAGGCCGATCCGTGACCCAAGTAAGGCTGCAACAGGGAGCTAACGGGAATAAGACAGCACTGCTGAGACGTCAGTGGCTTTCTGACAAAAGGCTGATTTCTCACTGGCATCCACTGGCCCCTGAGGGCACTACCGTGTGGGTATAGCTGGATGCTGACCTCCACGTCCTCAGTCATGCAGTCGGAGGGGCAGCCCGCTCACATCTGGGGACCTGTCCATTCAGGGGGGTCATGTCTTCCAAATGCTGGCATTGTTGGGGGCCCGGGAAAAGGAAGGAAAAATCGTGTAATTCAAGGCATTTCATCTCAGAGGCCAGAGCAAGTCATGTGGCTGGAGTGCCTTCCAGGGCAGTCCCACGTGCTTTGGGCTGAGGACCGGAAATTGTGCCCGCACAGACGGCCACCGGTGGTCTGCGTTCCTTTCTCCTGGATGTGGACACGCTGCATCTGGCTTAGCTCTTTATCTCCTAGTCTTGTAAACCTGAAGGTGGGCACTTACTGAGCTTCCAGGCTGTTCCTTCCTTTTTGTTTCCATGACACCCAGTGCCTTTTTTAGCTTCTGTTGGACCCAAGGGTCCTTATTTGGGCTCCATTCTCTGGAGGTCCTTTTTAAAGACTTTTTTTAGAGCAATTTTAGATTTACAATACTATTGAGAGGAAGGGAAGAGATTTCTCACGTACCTTCTGCCCCCACGATCAACACCCCTCACTCATCAGAGTGGGAGTTTTTTTACCAAGGATGAACTGCATTGACACATCCTCACACCCCAGGTTGTGCAGTCCACCTTAGCGCCGGCCCTTGCTGCTGTGCATCCTGTAGGTTTGGACACGCGCAGGAGGACATCCATCCATCATTACAACACTGTGCAGGGGAGTTCCTGTCTTAATTTTTTTCTCTGCTGTTTTTTCATCCCCCAACCCCAATCCCACCACCATTGTGTGCATTGATTTACCTTTTCCAGAATGTTCTATAGTTGGAATCACACAGTATGTTTCTTTTCAGCTTAGATTTACTTAGTGATATGCATGTTAAGAGTCCTCCGTATCGTTTATGGCCTGATAACTCACTTCTTTGTAGCACTGAATAGTGTTCCATGGTTCGGATAGACCATGGTGCATCTATCCACTCACCTACCGAAGGCCAGTGTGCCCCTTTCTGCTGCTACAATTCCCTTTGCTTCTGTCCTCTGAGAGAGATGGTTAAAATAGCCTCCTTAACGTTTGGTTAGACTCGACCAGGGTAGTTATTGGTGAAACTGCTCTACTAGATAAAGTCCTATGCAGATCATGTTTCCTATGTGAGTTTTGGCAGGTTGTTTTTCAAGGAATTGATCCATTTCATGTAGGTTATGAAATTTGGGGCATAGAGTTGTTCAGAGCAGTCCTTTATCACTTTCCATGGCTTCTCTAGAGAGGCCCCTGCTTTACTTCTGATATTACTAATTCGCGACTTTTTTTCTTAGCATTCTTTGTTCCTAATTTTATCTTCCACTCTTTGCTGTCTTTTGTGATTTTATTTTTTTATTTTTATTTTTTTTAATATTTATTTATTTATGCATACAAGCACTGGGGTACAGGCCAGAGGTGGGGGAGGGGTGAGAGGCTTCACCAGAGACAGAGCGGGGAGCAGAACAGGCAGACTGACTGAAACACACTGCTGAGGGGAGCAGCGGGCGAGGCAGGCGAGGTCTGCTGCACCATGTGGGTCCCCTCCCTGGCTGGCAGCAGGGATCGAACTCGTGCTGCAGTGGCTGCAGTTTGCTTCATAGTGTGTTGCTTAACCCACTGCGCCACCAGGGAGGCCCACTTTTGTGATTTTAATTTAACATTTATAGGATTCCATTTTCTCTCTTTCCTTAGCACATCAGTTAATACTTTCACTTTTTTAAAGTAGTTGTCCTAGAGTTTGAAATGCACATTTACTAATCCCAAGGCCACTTTCAAATAGCTCTATACCATTTCACAGGTAGTATGAGTAGCTTATAACAACAAACTACATCTACTTCCTCCCTCTTGTCCCTTTTTTTTTTTATTTTTTTTAAAGATTTATTTATTTATGCATACAAGCACAGGGGTACAGGTCAGAAGTGTGGGGGGTGAGAGGATTCACCACAGAGAGTGGGGAGCAGAA
>JAGFMF010011596.1:1101141-1117368 GCA_019455555.1 Galemys pyrenaicus | reverse complement strand
GTGAATCCTCTCACCCCCCCCACACCTCTGGCCTGTACCCCAGTGCTTGTACGCATAAATAAATAAAAATCTTAAAAAAAAAAAAGATGATAAAGATACTACAGAGTTCCTGTTTGCCTTCACCCAGTTACCCCACCCCATCCCATCCCCCGTTACCATTTTAACTTTGGGCATGTAATTAAAATGAGCCACTTTTTGTCAAAACTAAGAGATTAACACTGGTACAATCCTATTAAAAAATCAAACTTTTTGTGGATTTCCTCTTTCTACCCCAGGATCCAATCCAGGCCCCCACACTACCATCAGTCATCGTCTCATTAGTCTCCTCTGTGACACTCTGTCTTCCCCAGTTTTATGACCTTGCAGGTTTTGAAAAACACTGGCCAGTGTTTTGCAGAATGGCCCTCAATGTGGGGTTATCTAAGGTTTGTCCAAGATTAGATTGGGGCGAGGGTTGTTATTCAATCATCTATCAGTTTGGAATCATGTTTGTTTGTTTTATCCTCTGGTTACAATCCGATACCATGTTATTTCTTTCATTGCTCAAACTGTTCCTGTTTGGCCACTAGGTGCTCCTTCAGATTGGTTCCTGTGTCCTTTGAGATGCCCTAATGCTTTTTAAAAAAATTATTATATTAGTTTTTGATGCAGTTTGTTTTGGTTTTCTTCCCCATCTACACACTGAAATTACTTTAAGGTCCTTTAGATTACAGTGGTTTGTAGGTTTTCAAGTTAAAATTGACTTCTCTGTTTTTAATTGACCAGACATTTCTGTGACAATCAGTGCTGTTATTCTCCTTCCTTCAAATTCCATTTCACTTTCTGAAATTAACTGTGGAACTCTGACACATAAACAAAGCCAGAGAAAAGAGCGTGATGATTCTCTACTTAGTCATCACTCAGCTTCAACTGCCTCAACACTGCTGACGCTGTCTCCATCGTCATGTCCCCACACTCTGCCACTGGAAAGCCTCCAAGGAAACCCCAGCGTGATGGGCTCAACGTAGAGTTCAGTGTCTTTAACAGATAAGAAGTTTTTGAAAAGTTGAACCATGAAACAACTGTTACAACAAAATCAATACTACTTTAATCTCCTCAGTCTACATTAAATTTGTTCCACTTATCTTTAATAATTTGTTCAAATTAGCATCCATACAAAATTCACTTGTTAAACCTCACAACCCTCCCCTTACCCTTTCGACAACAAGGACAGGAGGCACTGAGAAGAGACAGGACTTCCAGTGGCCGCAGGACCAGCAGTGGGGGCTGACAGGGTGTTCTCTTTGAGGGCAGGTATGAGTCCTTTGTAAAGAGGAACGTTTCATTCTGAAATAGCTCAGAACCTGCTGCAGTTACAAGCTCTGGTTGACCTGTGCCCAAGTCACATTTATTTTCTATTTAGGTGTTACATGTTTAAAATACAAGAGAAATGCTGAAGATTTGAAATTTTAGTCATGTCATGTGTCACCTCAGGAGAAGTTAATTTTGATTTTTGTCTGCAATACCCAAGCACAAATTGCAACTCCAGTAATAAAATGAGAGCTTAGAAAAATAAGCACCTGGGGCTGATGAGAGTAATGTGTTTGTCTCGGGGCAGGGGCTGAAATGTGGAGCCGAGTGTTCTCGGGGAGAAACATGTCAATACTAAATCTTTTCCCCGACCTTTGATGGATGTGCTAATCTTCTCAGGTCAACATCAGCTCCCCCGGCCCATGCACCACAATAACTTATTTAAAAGGAAGCTGGCTTTTATAAATGGACTGTTCCATCAACTTTTAGACTTTCATTCTCCGAAATGTACTTTCTTCCAAACACAGTAAGAGCTCAATTATGCGTCTTCTGCAACAGAGGAGGCAGAGGGGAGCAGGGCAGGGATTACTGTTCTCTGCTCTCCATTCTCTCTGAAATTCAAGCTCTGCCGAGATACCAGATAAGAAGAATGTCAGACAAAGATTTTCACTGCATTAGAGGAGGGGTTGGCAGACCAGAGGCCAAATCTGGCTGACGGCCTGTTTCATAAAGTTGTATCAGAACATAGCTGCACATGTGTTTACTTACCGTGGCTGCTTTCAGCCTGCAAGGGTGGAACCGAGCCGGCGAGACAAAGGTGTGCCTTTCCAAGCCCAGAATCTTTACTTTCCGGCCCTCTGTAGGAAACGCAGCTGCCTGGGCACTGGAGGGAAGAGGTACTTGTCTGGCCGCCGGCCAGGGTGGCTGTGAGTGGGGCTGGAGTTCGGGTGGGATAAGAGAGCTAGTGACCCATCTAAGGCATTTGCATAGTTCAGGTGGGTGAACCATGGAGAAAAGAGAAAAAGGCAAAAAGGCTAGGCAGTGTTTCTGAGGATTTTAATGAGCTGAGTACGCTTCTCTCACTGACCTCCCAAGCCACAGCGAGCAAAGCTCTCCCTTGGTGCAGACGCCCTCCGCCAACTGACACCTTCACCCACGCAGGGGTGCCCGCTGGTGGACCTGCTTATTTTTCGAGGCCAAGTGCCCTTTCCCAAAGAAAAGGCCCAGGGGGAGGAGAGAGAGGGAGTGCACCAGAACGGGCTGGGGACCCCGCACCTGGGCTCAGAACTTGAGCGGGATGACCGGCCAGTACTTGGGACGCTTGCGGTCACAGTGCTTGTCGAAGCTCAGCTGCACGGCCGCCTCCATGGCCTGAATCTTTGCTGCGCTGTCCCCATACAGGCGCTTCATCTCGGCCTGGCGCCGCTCGCCAGGCCGCTCAGACGGGGGCTCCGCCGAGCGGTGCCGGTTGTGGTACAGGTCGTGGTCGGCATAGACATAGTCGTTCAGTCGCGCCTCGTCCAGCAGCTGCTGCCGCCCTGGGGGGAGGAACACCCGGAGAGGGGCATGGTGACTTCTGGGGGCTTCTGTGGTGGCCCCCGTGCCCCCAGCTTGCCCGTTCAGCAGTGGCAGCTGAGGTGCTTGGCGCTTCCGGGCCCGCACACTGTGCCATCCTAGCGACCAAGGCTCGGACGTACTTGGAGGGAGGCAAAAGGCCATAAGGAAACAGTCACCCCAACTAGCAAAGCTCTGCACCAGAGTCCCAACAATACAGGAGGGGCAGGAAAGCACTTGGGTGACTTTCATTTTGCCCCTGCGGTCCCCTACCCGCCCACCCCTGCCCTCAGGGTGGCTGGCCCAGCTACCAGTCTGAAGCACTGCCCTGTGCCAGCAGGGAAATGAAGCTTCCCAGGAAGTCGGGTGCTGCAAGTACTTCCCGCCACCAATGTGTGGGGTGCGGGGGGTGACCTCATGGTCATCTGAAAAGAGCGAGTGCTGCTAGCAGAGAATGCAACCGCAACTGAAGCGCCTTCCACGCAGCCACAGCACACGCCAGGCGGGCGGGGCGAGGCGCACGGAGTCAGTGCTGGCGGGAAGGAGGGCGGTGGGGACATGCAATCCAGGCTCCACGGGCCTCTCCCTGCTGCTTCAGCACATCCGTGCGCTGACACCCTCGCTCTGTGCTCCGAGTTTCCACATCACTGCACGGGTTAGCTTAATTTCAAGTGATACCTAGTTATGCGCTTTTAAAGCTACTAATCTAAATGGATTCTTGTAAAGGAAGAGGCAGTTATTCAACCTGGTCTTCCCTCTATGACTTTTACTATCAAGTGTTACGATCGTCATTTTTATTGTCATGTAAACAGAAGCAACATCCAAACATCTGCACAACAGCGCTGCATAACGTCCAACTTGGCGACCGTGCGGGCTGGTGCAGATGACTGAAGAGCAGAGACAGGGCTGGGAGAAGCGCACCCGGTTGCTGCTGCGGCTACCCAGACAAGCCACTGAGTGAGGAGTGGAGAAGCCGCAGGCAGCAGAGCAATGCCGTCGACGCTGCTCGGAAAGAAAAGAAGGGAGTAGAGGAAAGCTGAAAATGGAAGGGAACACAATGGCGAGCGTATCAAACGGGAGTGGAAAAGGTATTTCCACGCCTCTTGCACCGAGCCCTACAAACAGCACCTTGGAGGAGGGAAGGCGCTTTATCCACTGGGAACTTGATTACAGATGCACAGAGGTGCGGTTCGCCCCATCTCAGCGCACATGCGATTTACTCGTCCCGGAGGAGGTAACACGCGGGGAAGGCAAGGCTGTGGACAATGCAGTGTGGCCGAGTGGCCACCCTGTCCGTGGGAAGAGCTGTAACTGACTGGCTGTGAGATGCAGAACTAAACCCAGATCGTGGCCTAACCTGCCACTGAATGGGCTGTTGACGAGCGTTTGTTTCCCCTTTCCGGTCTCGCTGCCAAGTGCACGGCACCAGGAGAGAATGTGTTCAGGGCTTGTGGGTGTGGAAATTCTATGCCTCCAAGGGCTACTCTTCTGAAGCTTTGGCATGTCTCAGTCAGCCAACGACGAGATTCCCTGTACCACCGAGGAGGGCCTTGGTCACGACACCAACCGTGGGCTGTGTCTTGGGCCCGGGGAAACCATCCCGAAGGTGGGGCTGCTGGCTGCATTGGTATCTGGGGGGCCGGGCTCCCAGGCCTCAGGCCTTCTGCGCGCAGATTTGTCTGCAGACTATCTATCGTCAGCCTCACCAACATAGTCAGTGGCACAAGAGATGTTCGACTTCCTGTCTAGATCTGAGTTTGGAAGCTTGACTAAACACAGGAATTGGCCCTATCTTAGGAGGTGTTACTTTCTGCCAATGGATATGTGAATACAACCTTTTTATTTTTGCAGTTTTCTTTCCCTCCTAATTTAACATGGTTATAATCATGTTTCTTTCTGTTAACTTTCTGACAAAAACTAGCTTACAGCTATTAAAAGGGGGCAACAATTATACCCCACGAAAGATTTTTCTCTTTGGAGTGTCAGCCCTGGATGACACATGATGCTAGTACGAAGCAATCCTAGCCAGAAGGCCATAGGTCTGGGTCCCCTCCCCAGCTCCCTCTCAGCACGTGCCTGGGTTACCATTGAGGGGTTTAGTTCTTAGTACAGTTCATGTGGTGTAAGAATAAAATAAAAGACACAACCTGGCCTCACTTGGCTCCCTCTATCTCCTTTCTACCCAGGTTTCCTCAGGAAAATGTGAGACCCAACCTGTGTCCCTTCTCTGCTATGAAGATGCCTGGGGTCCTGCGGAATGGGTAGTTGCCCTACACCCATTACACTGGTGGGAAGCCTGTGCCCTGCATCTCCTCTGTTCTGGGAGGGTCACTGTCACCTTTACTCGTCCAGGGAGGACAAATGGCTGACGCAAAGCAGGTGCTCAGGAAATAAGGGTCCACAGAAAGTGAGGACAAACACATCAGTTTTTTTCCTCAATGCTTATGATAAGGAAAAATGATGAAAAACCAGGGAGAGAGAAACAGATGCCCACGATACTGGGCAGAGCCTCTGTGGCTGCGAGTTTGGGGCAGTGGGCCATGGCCACCAAGATGTTGGGATCTGACCTTGTCCCGCACATTCCAGTATTTCCTCTTCGCCTTCAGCTAATTAAAAAGAGTGCTAATGGAATCCGAATCTGAAAGCCAGTCAGCTTAAACAAAGCCCTTAGACTGCACTGGAGGCCACAGCTAGCATCTGAGAGAAGGTGAGTGTCACTGAGGGGACCAAGCCATCCTCAGCTCAGAATCTGCCTATCCTGTTTTCAAGTTCTGCTTCCTCCCAATGACAAGCTGGGTTCTCAGTCACTGGCAGTTTTTCTTCCTGTCAAAACAAGGTGAGGGCTCAGTCAGCCAGATGGAGAATCATCTGACTGGAGCAGAGAGGGAGAGCAGCAGCTGCTGATGCGACAGACAGCAGCTGCGGGACTCAGTGTCACCAAGCACCTTTTCCTGTAGGCCACATGGTCAAGGGCAACTTGCTTTAATACACAGCAGACTTCTTGAGATTTCAGCTTTCAAACAGCCACATAGCGGGCTAGTGTGCCCCACAATTCATATTTACCTGGCACCTCAGAACCTGACCCGATTTGCAGGCGTGATTAAGGGAAGGACTGAGATGAGATGGTATAAGAGGAGGGTGGATCGTAAATCCAGCAAGAGCCCCGAGAAGGACTAGAAATGCGAGGTGGGTGCCGCATGGAGACGCAGGCCTAGGACCACACAGATGCTGTCGAGCGCCAGCAGCAGCCAGTGGCGTGAGTGGCGAGGCCTTTGGTGGAGTGTGGCCCTGCTGACATCTGGATTTTGGCCAACTCACCCGCAGAACTGTGAGAACACACATCTGCGTTTAAAGTCACCCGGCTGTGGTGATTTGTTACTGCAGCAGGAGGAAACTCACCAAGGGTTATCACGCATATGGGGTGAAAAGCAGAAAGGACATGATTATGCGCGCATAGGAGAAACCAGTGCAGTGCTGGGCGCAGGGCGCAGAGGCTCGGCACTGTTCCCTCACTGGTACATGTGTTGTCACCGTAGGCCGGTGGTCCACAGGGCCATGAGGCAACCAGGAACGCGACCTGGACTTCAGTGAGCCACAGCACTGAGCCAAACGAGGGCTAAAGAACGTGATTTTCCCTCATTTTTCTGGGAAGAGAGAGCCCCTGCCCTGTGCCAGAAAGAATGATGTCAGCGAACCCGAAGGAAGCACAGACGTGACTTAGACCCGGGGGCCTCGTGTCTGGCTTGTTGGCCGCACGTTGAGAACACAGGTGCCCGCCGGGAGAATGGAGCCCCTCCCGATGGGGCCTCCGTCCTTGCCTGGCACCTCCGCTTCAACAAAGGTGATCCCCAAACCAATGGGTGATCAGTATTTTCCACTTCTAGAAGAAAAGTGCATTCTCGTCCCTCCCTTCTTTCTCTGACCCCTCCAACTTTCGAACACCGGACAGGACCAAGCACACACCGAGGGTGGGGCGTGCTCAGTTAGCAGGATCCCCACTCTAACCTCATGGGCTTAGCCAGAGGGCACACCGAGTGCTGGCTTGGGGGCTTCCTGGCCCTGGCTTTCCCACAGGGAGGCGGAGCAGACGGCTCCAGCAGGCGAGAGACGGCTCGCTGAGCATGCAGGCCTCCCACTCGGGTCAACACACAATGGGAGCTGCCCCCTCCACGGCAGAGGAACATATCTGGCCTCTGAGAACAGCATTCTGCCTCAGTGGGTGTCTAAATGGGGTGTGGATTTTCACCCAACCTACCCCTCCCACGAAGCCCACCCAATTTGGCCACAGGCCCTCACAACCCCGTGGAGGCCTCATACCATCACGGTCGCTACCTGCATTGGCTGAAGTGACTGTGGACGGCACCACGGATAGCTCTTCCAAGGGTCACTTAGCATTTGACGGTCTCCTTTTCACACCTTGACAGGCTCTCTGCAAATTCGTGGCTGTTTGAGCTCAACATCCCCTCCAAAGCCAGGGGACAGATACACGACTGGGGGCAGCCCGTGCCAGCGGTGCTTGCTCAGGGGCAGGGGGTGCTTTGAAACTGGGAGCAGAACCTGCCACTTCTTTTCCCTCAAAGTAGTAGGCATGGAAACGCAGTCTCAACTGGTGTTTATTTACAATTAAAAAACAAACGATACTTTTCTGAACAATAAATACCTTTCCTAAGAAAGGGAAAACACAGCTGACCTTTAAAGCTTCACTGTCTACTTTCCCGCAGGTACTGCTGCCATTGAAGCTTCAGATAATGGAATTATTTTATTAGGAAATAATGATAAATAATGACATATAATCAAAAGCACACTCGCTCTCCTAGCCCAGAAAGAATCCTTTATCCTACTTACTTCTTTGTTATCATTGACGCATGTTAGATTAGAGATTATCTGGAGGCACGGTAGTCACAAACAAGGGCACGCTGACCAGTGGAAAGGATCACACCCCAAGAACACATTAAGTCACTCTCAGATGATGAGGGGCTGCAAGCAAGCCCTGTCCGCTCCTGCCGAAGTGAGTAATACCAAAAAGCAGAATCTGTCAAGTTTACCTGCATTTTCCCTGGTTATTTAGTCATAATTTAGAAAATGATGTGATCTTAGAGTGGTTCATGTTTAAAGTTGAATTTGTCCTTACTGATTAGGAGAAAAACAAAACCACCGCGGGCGAGTGTGCACACTACGCCGGTCCCCCACCGCCCTCAGCCCTTCCCCAGCTGCATCACAACCAGAGCTCTGTGAACAGCGCAGGCAATGCAGTGCAGCACTGCGGCCCCCTGAACTATTTACATGAGTCCCTTCATTCACCGCTGCGCAGAGGAACCTATATCCATACTCTACCCCCCTCTCCCAGAATGGGAAGTTGGTGAAGAGTCACAGGCAAAGGTACAGAAGGGCACACACAGCGCGTTGTACAAAGTCCCTTTAAGTTCCTGGCATGCCATGGCGGGGGGCATCATTAGGAAAGTACAGATAATTCAAGATGGAAATGAGACTTGCCCATTCCCAGGGCTCTGTTTATGAGAACATTCTTGGTAAAACAGCATGCAATTAGGCCTCAAAAAAGTACTGAGAGTGGAAAAAGTATTTGTATATTTGTTTGAGCTGGTGAGCTGCAACAGCAAGGGGAGCCCAAAAAGCAGCTCTAAATCTTGGTAGCAAGTTGATTAGAAATTGAAAAAAAAAAAAAGACAATTCCTACTTTTCCATGCGAGATACAAGGCCGTCATCACAGTTGTCCAGCACAGCCCCAAAGCAAGGTCAGGCCGAAGGCTTCGTGCGCTACTGGCATCCTGCCGCGCTGCTCTGGCTCACACCGCACCGCACGAAGCTGCTCAGCGCCCGTGCTCTGAAGCTCGCAGCGCCGGGCCTCGGGCGTATGGGAGCGGTGCTCAGGAGCCGCAGACTTAGGCAGCAAAGCTGAGCTTGTGCTGGAGGGAGGGAGGGAGTCACCTTCCTAGCATGCCACGGAGGAAGTCAGCTAACCTCAAGACTCACCTTCCTTGCTCGTAAGATGAGCTTAACACTCCGAGGGGCTGTTGGGTAGAACAGGAGCGCATGAACGTCTGTGCACGCAGACTCTCCATCTGGTCGGTGACTAACGCTCAATAAATGGCAGAGCTACTCTTAGGATCAGCTTTGTTCTAGAACAATGCCCAAAGCTCTATATTCAAACAACTGTGGAAACTAATATAAGCGCAGTAAACCTAAGCTTTTCTGGGCTTAGGATGGACTGGGAATGTCATCTGGGCCCAGCAGAGGCCCTATAAAGTAACTTTCCTCTGTGTTAGGGAAGACGCACATGCAGCGGGCAGGGCAAGGGGGGAAGCATGGGCCAGGTACTCACGCCGCTCTTCCCGGTGCCTCTCAGTCTCGGCAAAGTACTGGCGGAGCTCCTCGGTGATTTCCATGTTGCTCACGTCACACTCCACCCCATCCGACTCGGATTCTGCCTCCTCCTCTGCGCACAAAGCCTGGTGTTCTCTGGCACGCGGGTGACTGTCGTAGGCATCCGGGGGGGCCAACTGGTGGTCACAGATGAGCTGAGAGCCGCCCTGGCTGGCATGAGAGCTGCGGGGGTGCGCCTCGGAATGATAGTGCCACAGGCTGGCGAAGTAAGACTCCACCGCCTTCCGGTAGGCGTTTTGGTGGCAGCGCATCCACGCCATGGCCTGATGGTAGTGCTGCCAGTACCTCGTGTAGACTGGATGGGAAGACCAAAGCCCCGGGGCATCCGACGAGGCGGCCTACAAAATGAAGGGCGTGCAGGCTAGCCGCCGCAGAGCTCAGACGCAACAGAAGTCCTCGGACGTTCAAGCAACCACCGGACACGTCATCACCGAGTAAACCCTAAGTACGGACGCCCCTGAAGATGCTACTGGGCCAGAGCTGGAAGACAGGTCCCTGGGCACAAGGGGCACGGAGCGCGGACGCGGGGGGCAGAAGGCGGTGCGCGGGAGGAATGGAGCACAGGACGGATAGTTTAAGGAGGGGATACGGGCTAACGGCGTCCATTTCAGAGCGGATGCGGGAAGAGATAAGGGCTCCACATCTATCACCTCGGCCTTCTCTACTTACTGTAATTAAACTGGCTCAAGTTAGAAATGGCCTGCCTGACCCCCCCAGTCCAGTGAGGCCGTAGCTATGTTTCCTCCCTCCCGCCCCCTAGTGGCCTGTGGGGTCACCGGGGCCTGTGCTAGAAGATGTCCCCACAGCACCCACCCAATGGCGCTGACTTCTGGTTTCTGATGTCTTTCTTTGGTCTTCTCCATCGTGGAATGAGAACACCAACACCAAAATTTACCTTTTTCTCTTACAAGCTAAAAAGAAAAATCTTACCTTTGCCGCCATCTGTGAGTGTGAAAGGCGGAATGGGTTCAGGAGCTAGGAAAGAACAACCACAGTGCAAACGTCTGGTCAGTGTGGGGGTGACAGTTGTGGCTACTTGGTGCTCGGCAGAGCACTTCCGAGAGGCTGCCTCTGGCGTGACTGTCCTGGTCTGCACGGACCAGGTCACAGGAAGCCGGCACCTGGTTATGGCCTCGCGGTCTGAAAAGGGGGGATCCCCTCAGGCACCATGAAGTGCCTCAAAGGACAGATCTCAAGTACCTGCTGCCTACTGCAGGTCTAGTCTATGAAAACGACCATACAGTTTGTAGCTGGTACACACATGAATACACAGAGCACGGATGAGAAGTGCGCAGTTATTACCTTGTCACTAATTCTTATTTCATGCCACTGCCAAGTTAAATGACCCCTGGCTTCACGCAAAGTTCGAATGGGACAGACTGCATCTGGCCAACTCACTGGAAAACTTGCCTTGGTTCAGGACTAGGAGAAACGTCTCCATGAGACTTCTCTGCAGCCTGGGTTGTGTCCTGGGCATGAAGTCCCTCAATGACCCTGTTTGGGTTTGGATGCACAAGCAATCTCAGCCAGGGCGAGCCCATGCCCTGTGGGCCGAAACCCGCTGGTCTTCACAGGAGACTCTCCCCACAGCCTGCACAGTGCCTTTGCCCAACAGCCTTGCACTGCTGGATTTACTCCCCGCTACCTACCGCTCAGGGTTTCCTGACAGGGCAGGAAATGCCTAAAGGGAAGATTCATCTACAGCTGTACCTTGTATAACCCACTGAAAAAAACCTATTTGCCCCTCCCCACCCCCCTGTTCAGGGTGTTCAGAGCTACTAAAATACCAGCTGACACCAAGATGTATTTTGAAAAAAAAGTTAAACAAAAGTAATATTCTGAAATGCGTGAGAATTTACGCATCTGTGAAATGAAACCACTAACACAATGTGATACTAAGCCAGCAGCTACTTAGATTTTGAAAGTTTGGAAATCAGATACGGAAGGAGTACTATTTTTCCTACTTCACTTAATTATAGGGTAGACTTTTAAAAATCTCTAAGTCTTAAGAAATAAACTTGACTTATTTTGTAATCTCTATCAGATGTTTTTCTGTGGTTAATGTTGAAAATCGAGATGGTCAATTGCCCACTGCTTTAAAGACTGAGCCTAAAGAGAACCATTCACATTCGTTTAAAACATAATAAGCTTTCAAATAGGGTATTTTCAAGAGGGCTGACATGAACTTCTGCAAATTTATCTAGAACAGCCCACACTTCCTGTTGACTGCTCTACATTCATTACATACACATGCAGTGAATGTATGCTGGAAGAAAACGAACAAGCTGTACAAGGATGAGTGTAAATTCAGCTCACATTACTTTGAAACTAGAAAGTGAACGTTTAAAACGTGAGCAACTGGGGCCTCCCTGGTGGTGCAGCGGGTTGGGCAGCGCAGGGAGGGGACCCACATGGCGTAGCAGAGCTCTCCCTGCCTCGCCCGCTGCTGTCCTCAGCAGTGTTTCAGTCAGTCTGCCTGTTCTGCTCCCACTCTGTCTCTGGTGAATCCTCTCACTTCCCTGGACTCTGGCCTGTACCCCAACTCTTGTATGCATAAATAAATCAATATTTAAAAAAAATAAAAGGGCCTCCCTGGTGGCGCAGTGGGTTAAGCAACGCACTACGAACCAAACCGCAGCCACTGCAGCACGAGTTCGATCCCTGCCCCCGGCCAGGGAGGGGACCCACTTGGCATGGCAGACCTCTCCTGCTGTGCCCACTGCTCCCCTCAGCAGTGTACTTCTGTTGATCTGCCTCTTCTGCTCCCCGCTTTCTGTGGTGAATTCTCTCACCCCCCCCACACCTCTGGCCTGTACCCCAGTGCTTGTATGCATAAATAAATAAATCTTTAAAAAAATAAAATAAAATAAAATAAAACATGAGCAATTATCTGAAGACCTGGTGGCTTGTGTGCTTCACAGGCTGCTGACGAAAAGGAAGGCGTCACTACAACCGGCTAAGCACCCAGAGAGGCTAACGCAAACCTGAAATCAGCGCAGCTTTGACCGTTAAACCGCAGGATGCAGGTTCTTAGTGGCCAATCCACTGCAGCCAGGTTTCTCATTCCTATCGCTGAAACCGGAGTTCTCTGGGAGCCGGCAGCACATGCCGACATTAAAGTGAACTTCACGTGGGTCTTAATCAAATTTGTTTTACAGATTAACAAGAACCAAAAGAATTAAACTAGAACAGCCTAGGAGACATCTGTATATCTTCTGGAAATTGCGAGTTTTGAATCCAGACTTCTATACCTTATAAACCGTACATACCAGAGTAACATAAACATCAATCTCCCCAGCAGGGAAGTCTTGCCAGTCTCAGATCTGTGATACACATGCCTGTGAAGGAACAGTGCCACAGAACTGGGGAAATCCTGTTTTTATGTGTAATTGGGAAAATCCAGCCTGGCTTTAAAAGGAGAACTAATATTTTGAAAATCCACAAGATGGCTTCCGAGGAGTTCCCCTTTGCAAAAGTTCAGGCATGCGCAATAAGGTTGTCCACTGTTTAATAAGAGGTTCAAGTCTAATCCATCACGTTCTTCATGTTCAAATTCAATAGCTGTGATTAAAAAGGGGGAGGGAATGCTCAATTGAGGAAAGATTATTTTTGTCATTAAGTCAACAAATAACTTGGAATAAGTGTAACAGGCATCTCTAGAAGGGGAACATCCATGTTCTGTACCCCATGTAATAAGGACGGAGAGGGGCCACGGGAAGCCATATAACACGGAATGCAAGAGGGCTCTGGGAGGGACGCGTGGGGAGGCTGCAGTGGCAGCCATTATCTTGATCTGTATTCCTGTATGTCTCTTTCTGTCCCACCTACACCAGCTGGCCCCTTTAGCCCCCTTTCTGTGGTTTCCTGTCAGGTGCCTGAAACTTGTGGCAACCTCTCAGGCCTCAACAGCCCTGCTTTGGGCCAACACAGCTTGGATGGGCATTTACCCATGAAGGGGTGGATAAGTTGGGTGTTTTATGGTGAAACTATTATCCTTTCTTCTCTCTCTATAAAGATGTACGTAGACATTTAACCACCGAATTAAACACAAACAAGCAGGCTCCTGCAAAACAGTGTCGTTGGGCAGGTTTACACGGCTCGCCGCGGGCCCGGGGTTTCTAATCGAGGTCCTACTGGCTGCTCTGGGCCAGGCCATCATCTCTGCACACAGCAGGCGTGCATGTGCCCAAAAAGGGTGCCAGTCCTGCCCTGCGAAGCGCACCACTCAGCAGCAGGGGAGGGGCCTCCTCTAACAATGGCTCCTGTTAACTTTTCTCAGTTGGTTCCTCTTTGCACACACAGAGCTTGAGGACCTAGTAAAAAGGTCAGGGTTTTGAAAAAGCCAACACTGAAGTAATTCTAGACCCGATGGCGACATTTTCAGACACCACCACCAACTCATTGAAAAGCCACTCAGAGTCACAGCCGACTTAGATGCCCTTTCATTGGCCTTCACTTTCTCTTTCGTCCCCACCTCCCTGGGAGGATTCCTACTCTTTTATGGCCACTCTTTGTGGCCTGAACAGCCACTTTCTCTTAGTGGGTTGGTGGAGCTGAAAGAAAAGAGATTGGCAATGTCAGGGCAGGCCGGGACCGCAGCGCTACCAAGAAAGCAGCCCTCCCTGGTGAGCACAATGGCATAATAGTCACTACCCAGCTGAGCCGGGGTGCAGACACCGGGTTCATTGTCTATCCTCGGCCACCAGAGGAGGAAGGAGAAAAACAGCGTTGATGTCATTCATTAAACACTGCCCAGGCCCGCGGGCAAAAGACAGCGCCTGCGAGTCTGCAGCTCTGTGCTCGCCCATCCAGCCCTCCTAGGAAAATGCACTCATTCCTCAGTGACTCTGCGTATCTTGGAAGACGCATTTTTGAAGTGCATCAATATACATGAAGAGTAATGGGCAAGAGTTTTGTCATTGCCAATGAATAAAAATGTGCCCACTTTCATGCAGTTGAGAATTCCACAAGTAATATGCAAGGTAGGGACATCACGTATGCTTTTTACTGCCTGTTCAGTCTTCTAGATGTAGGCTCTACGAGTGTTATGGTAACCAGGTAAATAAAATAAAAACAAATTCCCCTCAAAATCACGTAGGCCCTGTACCTGGATTTTCCTCTACAAAATACTTTTCCAGTAGAATTCTGAAAATGAAATGCACGAAAATGCACCTGCCTTGATTTTTGCACAGAAACGCGTGAAAAACTGATTAAGTTCTGGGGCTGGAGCCCAGAATGCGGGACCGTGCTGATCTGGCTTCCGGTGACTTGGCTCTCTGAGCCAACCAGCTAATCTGGGGCTTGAGTGAGGCCTTTGGTAGACACCGCTTCAAGGCAGAAGGGGGTCTGCTGGAGATGGCAGCAAGAGAAATGGAGGGGTGGTGAGAAATTGGAGTGACATTAATGGAGATTAACGACATTAATGGAGGCAGTGCTCAGATCGCTCCATGACTAATGACCCTACCGCAGAACAAGTCCCCAATAATCAGGTGTACAACTTCCTCCAGGAGGAATGATGACAGGTTTGTGAGAGTGTGGCTTCCCGCTCCCGCCCTGACTGCTTGACGAGGCTGGCAAAGTCATCTGTCCTGGCTGCTCTGCCTGTGGGGTGGCCTGGTCCCTTTGGGCCTGGACATCAAAGATGGCTCAAGTTTGCCTGACCCTCTTCTGCCCTCGACTGTCACAGCGCCACCTTTTGTCCAGACTCAGGTTTCTGAAAGACAAGTGCTACGGTGTCAGAAAGCCCGCACCCCTCAGTCTGTAACCACCACCCTTAAAACTGATGTCACCTGAAGGAGGCAAGAAGTTTTACTTCCATTTTCATTCTCTCAAGTCCAATTCCAATTTACCATTTCTGGATGTTGCGATAATGAGTCATGTCACAAGGCAGGCATAGTAGGAGGCAGGAAGACCCAAAGGATACAGTTAACAATTCCTTTTTAAATATAAATGACATTCCACCCACAGAATGGCATTGTTTAATTTGCCAGCAAGGGTGATGGATTTATGAATGGATTTATTTGCAAATGCGCCAACTCTCCATGTGACTAACGTCATCATCAGAAGGGAAATATGAGACACCCCAAAGCAAAGCTACCCTCTGACTCATGAACCCAACAGGCAATGGGCTAGCTGAAGACTGAGATAACTGAGGACACAATAATACAGTTCAAGAGAGGAAACAGATTAGGTTCACTTCACTGCAAGTGCATCCCTCATATAGCAAACCTAGTGTGCTTACAGGGTTGGTCAGGCAGGTAAAGCAAATTAAAAACACGTAAGCAAAAACCATGGCTGGTTTAAAGTGGTTACGACCACCAGCAGACTTCAGTTCAATAAACACATGCACGGGAATTCCCTGTTAATCTCGTTGCTGAATTTAAACAGCACTCACTAGGCCTCAGCATTTGGCCCTTTCATCAATTACTTATAGGCGTGGATCCCACAGTCATCTCCTTTAAATTTCCTATTTTCCCTCCTGCCTAAAAACCATAGCTAATAATCCCTGCCTTGGGCTACTGTTGGGATTATCTGTCCTGCTTTTGCCCTCCTGAAAACCGCTCGTAGCTCAAATATCTGACTACATAGCTCCAAATCTTTTCAGGAATTGGATGTTTACATACATGTATATGTTTTCAGATAGTTCCAATTCCTCTGATCTTTCATCAACTAGAGTTGTGTTCTTTTTTCACTCAGTCACTTTTGTCTTTTGGCTGGACTTCCTACTGGAGAAAAGGAATTCTAAGAGTTCTGCACCTAGTCTGTGATCTTAATAGTTCAAATTTTCTTCATCCTTCTCATCTCACCCTCTTCTTAGCTGTTGGATCCTGAAGACCAAAGAATCCTTCACCATCTATAAAGCAGTCTTAAAACAAAAAATCCGGGCCTCCCTGGTGGCGCAGTGGGTTAAGCAACACATTATGAAGCAAACAGCAGCCACCGCAGCACGAGTTCGATCCCTGCTGCCGGCCAGGGAGGGGA
>JAGFMF010011596.1:1078327-1090582 GCA_019455555.1 Galemys pyrenaicus | reverse complement strand
CCTCTCGCCCCCCACACCTCTGGCCTGTACCCCAGTGCTTGTATGCATAAATAAATAAATCTTTAAAAAAAAAAAAAAGCTATTTGCTGTGCTCATTGCGCGGGCTTTGATCTCTCAGCCTATTGGCTAAATTGGCTATAAAAGCTCACCTCTACTTCCTCTCAGAGTTGATAGCCTCAGCCAGACCTGCGTGTCACGGTTGAACGGTCGACCCCAGCATGCTGGTGTAACTAAAGCTCTACATGACCATTGCAGCCCTGTGTCCGCTCTTTGTTCTTTTGGGGTGCCCACGGAAACAAGGTACTTTACAGTAGCAGACCTCTCCTGTCTCGCCCGCTGCTCCCCTCAGCAGTGTATTTCAGTACATCTGCCTGTTCCCCACTCCGTTTCTGGTGGATCCTCTCACTGCCCACACCTCTGGCCTGTACCCCAGCTCTTGTATGCGTAAATAAATACATCTTTAAAAAAAATGTGTAGCAACCAATTACTTTATTTAGTAAAACAGCCAATTATCCAACCACCCCCATGGATGATATTCCAGCAAGCATGTTTTTAGTAACTTACAGAACTTTAATTATTAAATCGGCCAAAACAAAAAGGAGTCTGAGGAGGGCCAGCTATGGAACTTCTGATTTTTCAGGAAAATTCCCCTATGACGGGCTTTTGCCTCACGGCATAGGTAGGTGGCCCCCATCAATCCAACCTAAAAACATTCTTCCGTTACATTTTCACAATGTTGTGAAAAATTATGTAATTACTAATAGCCCTTCCATCTTTTTGTTCATTTTATATTGTACATGATGATTGGAGACAAGATAGTCCACAGGAAAGGAACTGGAAAATCTTTCCTTTCCTGTAGAATGCTATAAACATCTATAAGTTTGAGGAACAAGTAGCTCAATGCATTGTTGAGAATAACATCTGTACTCAATTTGTTAGGTACCCATTTGGTTTTCTATGAAGCTAAACAAATGCCATCAACTTAATATGCATAACTGGTAAGACCCATAGAAGTAAAGTATTAGTTTAATCATTTATAGCAGTGGTTCTTAGCTTTGGATTCATAGTAGCAGCCCACAGAGGGCTTTTAAACCCCCCAAACCCAAGCCATATCCCAAAGCAATCCAATGAGAATCTCTTGGGGCTGGCGCTCAGATAGCATTTTGAAAGCTCACTAGGTGATTCTAATATGTAGCTGAAGTTGGGAAATACTGCTGTAAGCTATCCCTGTTTACTCTTAGTTAAGCTTAAGTACATTAGGGGCTCTTTCTTGAACAATCTTTAACAGTCTGTTTCTTTCACAGTCTAGGGACCATTTCTGTTTCTTTTGCTTTAAACAAAAGCAAATCATTCTAAAAAGAATAATCTCATTTATTTTCTCCTACTCCTTTTTTCCTCTTTGTTCTGGGCTTTTCTACCATATTGTTCAATATAGCATAATAGTATAAGGAGTGGGGTCATCTATGTTTGAACACAGTTAGGTTGGGCTATTTACTAGTGATCACAGATAAGCAATTTATTTAATCATCCATAGCAGTGATTCTCAACTGGAGGTAATTTTCCCCCATGGGAGACATCTGGTGATGTTGCACACATTTTTGATTGTCACCACTGTGGGGGTGGCTTTTGACATTAGCGATATGGCCAAACATCCTAGGATAGGAATTATCTACAGCACAGGATTATCTGGACACAAATGTCACTAGTGCTGATGAAGGCACCCTTAGCATGTTTTCAAGGTTTATCCATGCTGCAGCATGTATCAGTACTTCATTGCTTTTTTTTTAACTATGCCCAAAAGCAGATATAGGTGTGTTTTTTTTTTTCTATCTTGTTGCTTATTTTTTTTCTTTCCTCTTTCTCTTTATATATATTTAACATCAACTGTGGTCCCCATGGATATGGTGGACTAACATTACATTGTTTGGGTTTGTCCCAGTCTATATAACCCTTCATCAGTTCATAGACATTTGAGCTGTTTGCACCTTTTGGCTACCATGAATTCTGCTTCTATAAACATTCATGTGCAAGTACTGAACATCTGTTTTCAATTCTTTTGGCTATATATCTAGGAGTAGAACTTCAAAGTCATAAGGTAACTAGATGTTTATTTAGCTTTTTTAGAAAGTACTAGAATGCTTTCCAAAGTGACTATCATTTGACATTCCTGTCAACAATGTTTGAGAGTTCCAATATCTCCAGATCCTCACCAATGCTTTCTAGTATCTGCTTTTCTGAGTCTAGCCATGCTAGCGGCTGTGAAGTGACATATCATTATGATGTTCTTGTGTAGTTAAAAAAAAAAGGGTTATTTGAAACTCATTTTCAGGTTGCTCCCTTTCGTAATCAACACTTAAAATGACTTCAGTTGAAAACAATCTTTAAAAAAAAAAAAAAAAGAAAACAATCTTTAAGTGGCTATATCATAATTTGCTAGATGGTTTTTCTATCTGGGGACATTTACATTTTTTCCAATTTCTTTTACACTATAAGTAGATTTTCTGCACATAGATTTTTTTAGTGTTTTGCTTATGTTTTTAAGCTACTTTCAAAAATCCATTTTAAAGTTTTTATCTGGGAAGAACGCACATAGGAATACGCAATTGAAAAACTTTGTGTGACGGAGAAAATACGCTCTCATGGATTACTATTTATCATCAGAGGTTTAAACTGGCAGAATGCTTCCAATAAAGAGGATTCCAGACAAGTAGTGAACAGCAGTGTGGCCCCCGGGGCCATAGTTGTCATTGAAACAATGTTGGTTTGTAACTCCTTACGATTCAGAGGACTCCATCTATTGACTCTAATTTCTACTTGAATAAAAACAGCACTCCTAATGTTCATTATCGAGCGGGTACACTTAAACTTGTTTTACCTAAAAATAGATTTATCTTATATTAAAAAACCGGAAATATGAGCAAAATGAAGGGAAAATCCCCCTCCGTGGGACTAATCAAAGCCTTTCCCAAAACAAAACAAAAAAGCCTTTCCCTCAGGGTGAGCATCTTGGGTCACCGGCAGGTCTGAGGCACCTCTTGTGGCTCAGCACAAGGCCCACCCCTCCCCCACAGGCATTCTCACAAACACCGGGGTCCAGCTCCGAACCTGGATTTCCTCTTAGAAACCCCCTTAGAGAAAAGTGGCATTTGTTTCTATTTTCTTTGGTCTTTGGGTAGTTTACATATATTGTAAGCGCAAAATTCATACAAATATTTGGAAGATCGTTTCAGTGGATTCTTCCACTTATTTCAGAAAATTGATTTAACTTGGAGTGACATTAATTCCCAGTGCATTAATTAGACAGCTTGCGGGTCCATCTTCTGCTCATTTAAATAATTTCCCTAAGTTCTACTTTACCACTTTTGTATGCAAAGAAGTGTCACTGAACTAATGTGATTGTCACCAAAGGGACTTTTTTTTAACTGTTGAAAAAAAACCAGAATAAAAACTGTTAAATTGTGAATGCGGGAATATTTCTGCACATTTATCATTCACGTTCAAACATTTACCGAGTGCCTACTGCATGCGTGGCAAGAGGCTAAGGCTTCAATCACAAAATGAGTCCGGTACGAAAGTGACGATGAATGGAAGAGTTGGTTGCGAAAGGGTTCTCTACCTGAGGGCATTCTAGAGCTTTGTTCCAGTTTCTCTGTTTAGGAAGTAGGAAAAGCCAAACATGAGGAACAGGGAGGACTGGGGGTGTGTGGTGTGGGACTAGCACACGGGCAGGTGTGGCTGTGGTTTGCAGTGCTGGGGCAGAGCACGCAGCCATTAAAGTGAAGCCAGTCAAGGGGAGGGAGGGAGGGAGTGAGAGATTTGTTTTCCTGTGCAATTCTGCCCTGGTCCCTATAGGGCCATAAGTGCCCTACGCTGGTGTGGGCAAAGCTGCCTTGCTTTGGAGTCTCTGGTGATATGGTGATGGGGACTACATGGGGATTACAATGGATGTCAAATATATATAAAAAAAAACCTTTAAAAAAGCAATAAAAAATAAATAAAAGTGTTTTTGCCACTGGGGGGAAAATAAAGAAAAACACAAATAACTCGGGGGCCAATGGACGAAGGTGGAGGGTGACGGCAGCTTTGGTGGTGGTGATGGTGTGCTCACAGACACCTGAAGAGGTGCAACTCTCTACTCCTAAAGCACACACAGTGTTGCAAAGCAAGCCGCCTCAATGAAAGGAATACAATTAAAAAATACACACAGCTTCCCTTTTCAAAAGAAAATGAACTATCAGGTAAAGCTCTGGCTTATAGTCAGCTCCCTTCTCACCTGTCCCGCCCCTTCTTTCTGAGGGAGGGAATCTTCTTTCAAGCCCTTATTTGATAGCAGTGTTGTTTTACATGGGAGACCCACACAGGGCCCAGAAACTTCTGCCCTTCGCTCAATTCCATGTGGGCATCACTTTTAGGAAGAGCGACACGCTGCTGCTTTGTGGCGGGCAACCCTATGCTGTCTGATGTTGGGCTGGCCTTCATCTTTATTCAGAACCATCTCTCAGAACTTTCTTTTCTCTCTTATAGCTCAGGAGGGACCGCTGCCCCACATCATTGCGTTCATGTTCATTTGTTATTTTTTGTTTTTATTGACTTGGGGGGTGGGGTTCTGGTCTACCCAGTCAGTTGTCCTTGCCTCTGCTACAATGACCTTCCACTTCCAATCATCTCGATTATTCCTGCTCTTCAAGTGCCACTAACTGCCTCCTCAGACTTAGCCTTTGACTAGAATATGCTATTTGGACCTGTTTCCCCTCTCTCACCGCAGTCTGCTTCTGGCTGCTGAATGCGGCCAGACAGCTCATGCTCGTGCAGCATGAGCACAGGCTGAGGAAATTCTGACAATGACAGGGCATCAGCTACGACTCCTGCGAAGTTCAGAGGCCCAGCCCACTCCCGCAGTCACCAGACAGACATCTGCTTGCAGTCACCAGACAGACATCTGCTTTTCCTCGGTAATGATGGGCTTCCTTAAAATTTGAAGATTCAAATGGAAAGGATTTCATCTAACCCTAAACAAGACAAAAGTGCCACCTCACCTGCAGTGAGCTACCCAGCCTCTGGGCGGCGGTGTGGAGTCCACGCCGCTCGGCCGGCGCAGCTCCCTGAAAGCGAGCTGATTGGAATATAAACATGCCGTGTGTCTCTCTGAGTATATGCTTCTTATTGGAACAGCTTACTGTAAGCACCATGGCATCATTTATCCAATTTATTACTTGAATTTTCAGCCAGCAATTCCATCTGAGGATAAAAAATTGCAGTGGGTCCTCACATATTCTGGCACTGAGAATTCAGAGACCTGAGGCCTGGGTAATCTGGCATTTTCTGGTGTGCTCAGAGTGTTAATGCAGGGGCTCAGGTGTCCCAAGTAAAGACAATTGCAGCTCTGCCTCGCAAACCCCAATAGCAGAATGGCAATCCAGGCAAAGCTGTGTTCCCCATTCTGAAGACTCGCGAGAAGCCTCATTTTGTAGTCACTTCATTTCAGCTGTTTACTCTCTACAGTGAATACTAAATACAGGCATAAACTGTAGAGAGGTAGTTTCTTTTCCAGGAGATGGAATTGCTGAGAAAACTCTGGAATTAAAAAGACCCCCGAATATAAATCTTGTCAGACCTGATAATTAATGCTCGAAATTTTCATCTACTCAAAGTGGTGAGAGTTGGCAAAGAGTGTATTAAGGAAAAGCACCCCCTTTTGTCCCTGAACAGATAGGGTGTTTATCAGTCAGCATTACATACGAAGAGTCCCCCCAGACTTAGCACGTCCTGTCGAGCTCTCTTGTTTCAGGGTGTTTGTAAATAAATCATGGAGCATGTTTGAAATAGAAAGTAACGATGAACTCCAACGTGTGATAAAGGGTTGCCATTAGTGTCATTTTTTTCTCCCTACATCTTTTCCCTAGGGCTCCCGGGAGGAAAATATTAGCGTGTAAAGGGAGCTTATGCTGAGGGATGGAGAACAGCTGAGAGGTAGCACAGTGCTGACTTTCCTGAGGGGGGGTGGGGGCGCCTCTCAGAGCCTCAGCCACAGTTTGGGAATATCCTAAGGTCAGTGTATCCGTTCAGTTACAGCCAGAGGTGGGCGAGAAATCACAGGTTATTTGAACTCAGTGGAATGGTTTCAAAGTTGTGCATTTTCACCAGAGGTGACCTAATGTTTTCTCACCATCCTCACAGGGCTGCAAACTAGACTGTTCTCGTCATCTTGTGAAAAAAGCCAAGTACTGTATTTTAGCAGTTTCCATGATTCAGACACAAATGCAGTGAGGTTTATTTGAAAAATGTTTGCTTGAATCTGAAAAAATCACTGTAGAAGAAAATCCTAACTATAAAGGAAAATGTCAAGCTAAACTGTTACATGAATGGAGCAAATTCCAAAATCATATGCATACAGGCTTTCCTGTTTTAGCTGTGGCCTTAGGAGGTTAATGGACTAACCTTCCTACATACATAAGTTGCAAATATTAGACAAAATAGGAACAAAAATAACTATTAGAAGGCACTAGAGAATGACAAAAAGACTGCAGAAATTGGACCTGACTCTTCAAGGAGGGAACTGCACTAAGAAAGCTTCAAGTTTCTATAGTTTTACCTCTGAAGGCATTCTCTAGTCTGTGCCAAACCCACACAGACAGCTGACGCAATATTGAGTCGAGGTGCTAGTAGACGCAAGAGTGGCTGGAATTTGAGAGGTGAAGTCCTAGGAAGGAGGGTGTCGCAGAGGGGATGCGTATAACCTTCCCTTAAGTCCTAGCTACATGTGAATAAATATCTCCCCTCACATCCTAGACTGACTCAGGAACTGAATTTGGACCAAGACTGTCCAAGGAGACCAGGGGAAGGCAGTACGTGGAAAGCTGAAAAGAAAAATATGAGCAGAGATTTAAGCTCCTGTCTACCTCAGGAGAGACAGTGTGGAGTTAAACTGGCTTGGTAAGTACTTTGGAATTTCCAAGGACACCCCAGAAAGGCCTAGAGTATTAAACTGTCACAGGACTAAGAGATTAGACCTAAGGGTAGGACAAATCAAAACAGATCCACCCTGGCCAAGTATAAAACTAAGTGTCCACATATTCAAGGTTATCTGCCAGTCATTTAACTATCTGGTAAAACAAAAATTAAGAATATTTCATAGGGGATACCAGAGTTCAGATTCTCTAGAACATAACATCCTCAATGTCCAGTATACAGTAACTATGACAGGATATATACAGAAAAACAGAAACGTGTCCTACGGTGAGCTGAGAAAGCAGTGACTAAAAAGACTAAAACTTGTAGAAAGGAACTTTGAAACAGTTATTATAATTATGTCCAAGAATCTAAAATGAAAAAAAATTATACTGAGTGTGCAGATCGGGAATCAAAGCAGGGAAAAAATACAAAAAAGAACCAAATGAAATTCTAAAACTGTACATACAATAGCAGAAATGAAAAATTCACTGACTGGGCCTAAACGGAGCTTGGAATTGGCTCATAAGAGAAAGGACCAATGAGTTTTAAAGCCAAATCGACAGAAAATATCCAAATTGAAGAGGAAAAAAAGATGAAAAAAAATGAGCAATCTTCAGACAAGGGGAGCAGCAGCCGGTGTTCTTCATGTGCGGGAGCCAGGTCTGAGACGCACTGGTGAGAAAGCAGCAGAGAAAATGAAGAGATAAGGCTAAAATGTTTCCAATGGTGAAAGCCATCATTTTATAGATAGAGGGAGTTCAGTGAACATTAAGCAGGAAGCTTACAAAGAAAACTACATCTAGGCACGTCATAGTCAAATTGTGATAAGGAAAGGTGAAGAGAAAAGCTTAAAAGTAGCTTGTGGAAGGCCCTCCCTGGTGGCGCAGTGGGTTAAGCAACACACTGTGAAGCAGACAGCAGCCACTGCAGCATGAGTTCGATCCTTGCCCCCGGCTGGGGAGGGGACCAACAGGGCACAGCAGACCTCTCCTGCCTGGTCCACTGCTCTCCTCAGCAGTGTGTTTCAGTCAGTCTGCCTGTTCTACCCCCTGCTCTGTCTGGTGGATTCTCTCACCTCCCCCACACCTCTGGCCTGTACCCCAGTGCTTGTATGCATAAATAAATAAATCTTTTAAAAAAAAAAGGTAGTTTGTGGAAAGGAAGACACCTCAGAAAACAATGACTGGGCCTCCCTGGTGGCGCAGCAGTGGGTTAAGTGCGGCATTGTGAAGCATCCGCTGCACAGCAGCACGAGTTCGATTCCCGGCCAGGGAGGGGACCCACAGGACAAAGCAGACTTCTCCTGCCTTGCCCACTGCCTGTTCTGCTCCCTGTTCTGTCTCTGGTGAATCCTCTCACCTCCTGCGACTCTGACCTGTACCCCAGCTCCTGTATGCATAAATAAATACAATCTTTAAAGAAAAGAAAACAGTGACTGACTTCTCATAAGCTATAATACAGGTTCAGGACAATGGAATGGCGTTTTTAATATGTTTAAAGAAAACAATTCTACCAAAATTCCATATCCAGCAAAACTCAAAACAGAAATCGATATCTAGAGAAAGTGTGTGTTTGTTTAACAAAAGGGAACATATTAAAAATACATTCCGTGAAGAACAAAAAGCCAAAGGAATTTGTTTCAAGTAGAACTTCACTGCAAGAAATAATGAGAGGAATTTCTTTAGACTGAAAGGAAATGGCATCAAATAGTATCACAAATACCCAAGAAGGGGCAAAGAGCACCAGAGATGACAAAATTTGCATAAATGTAAAATACTTTTGCTTTTTGCTTTTAATCTTAACTTTTTAAAAATACAACTGACTCAAAAGGAAACTAATTATTTTATCTTGGAAATAATTATATACATACACACACGGATATAAAAAACATAACACACGGATATAAAAAACATAACAACAAGGGAGTGGTTAATAGAATTATACTGTTATAAAGGCGTTCATATTTTATGTAAGTTGGTATAATGGTAAATCTACATAGTTTCTGATAAGTTCAGGATGCATGTTGTTATGTTTAGAATAGTTACTAAAAGTAATACAAAGAGGTTCAGATAAAAAGTCAACTGAGTAAAGTGAGATGGTCGAACAGTATTTGATTAACTACATAGAAAGCAAGAGGAACAACAGAAAAATGGGACAAATGAAACTGTATTATAAACTCTATCTGAAAGAATAAACAAATGGAGAATAAGCAAGAAAAAAAATACAAAACCTTGTTCTTTTTACATTTGTTTTTTTTTTAAAGGATTTATTTATTTATGCATACAAGCACTGGGGTACAGGTCAGAGGTGTGGGAGGGTGAGAGGATTCACCACAGAGAGTGGGGAGCAGAACAGGCAGATCAACGGAAGTACACTGCTGAGGGGAGCAGCGGGCACAGCAGGAGAGTTCTGCTGCGCCATGTGTGTCCCCTCCCTGGCCAGAGGCAGGGATCGAACTCGTGCTGCAGTAGCTGCGGTTTGCTTCATAGTGCGTTGCTTAACCCACTGCGCCACCAGGGAGGCCCAACCTTGTTCTTTTTGACGTAAAAGTGACTTACAAAGTGATCAAAACATGGTGTTTATTAGTGCAGGAGAAGACAGATCAATGGAAACAGGCCCATGAATTCAAGGGGATTTGGTATCTAACAAAGATGGCATTCCCACCTGGTGGAGGTAGTGGGGGAAGCTAACACACTCACTGGTGAAAGACTCGATGCTTGACCCAAAGATTGAATATTTGCTCTTACATGGAATGGACTGGAGATCTTATGACAAGGTCCTCCACCCAGAGTGGACTGAGGGGACTGTGTCTGAAGAGGAGACTCTAGGTGAGATAGAGTCTGTCTTTGTGAGTTTAGGTAAAGAAGAAAAATATTCTATGTTTCTGTTGAAGGCCATAACTGTCATGAATATATATTCAATTACATTTTTGTGGGTCATGATGCTCCAGATTTTGACGGGGATATGGTTTGGTGGAAAGGCCTTTTATTCTGGGGGTGGTCTGTCTTGTCATGACTGTTAGTATGCACTCGGTGTCTCTTTATGAGAGACATCTGTTTGCCTATTCATGAGAAGACATCCCTTGGATTCACTTTTCGGCCTGCTCAGCGCTTCCCTACCGGCCTGTTTTGGGTCACACTAATCAAAATTGATAGCTATTGACCAACCTGACATCATTCTGATTTTATGAGTATTTCTGCACACGGACTGCTCCTTGGTTATGCCTATAATTGGTACAGTCGCTGCAGAATCATTTTTAGATTTAATTGGTTGTTCTTGACTTTTAAGTAGTTTCTTGTGTGCAAAACAGCTACTGAGTATAGTCTGATGAGAATGCCATTCATCAGTCCAGAAGCATAGTCACTTTCCGGGGTCTGCATTGGGAAGGAGGAAATTTGTTAGGAAAAATCTGTGGACTATAAAGTGAACTGAACATTAGTCATGCCTGGGAAAAATAAGGGTAATATAAGCATGAAGACCTTCACTTAATTCAATCATGTTTAGCTTAATTCCATTTAATTTGGTCAGAACCCCATGAAACCAAACTATTTGTAATAAGAGCAACATAACTCCTCCTCTTGTTTTCACAGATGTTAATTACCATAGGGAGGAGCTATGGTGTACTCAATTACTGGCTGTAATAATGTTGTTATTTAATTAATAATGCATGCCTCATATCTGAGGGAGAGAGAAGAATGCTAAGGCTTTGGAGAATGATTATAACCAAAAAAATACTGGATTGTGCTTAAAAAATTTTATAGACCCTGAATGATAGTCAGGGGTTAATTTTCCTTTTGACAAGCAGATAATAGGATGCTGGTCCTACTGTGTCTTGTTTTTCAGATTTTCTAAGGGACAGTCTATTTCAGTTTGTCCCTTAACCCAGGGGCATATTTTGATGTCCTAATGGATGGTTATACAGTGTTTTTAAGCCTGAGGTATTTATCAAGACCCCTGTACCTGAGTAGGCTCGAGCTATCCCTTTGAACCTTGAAAATTTAATGCATTCAAAAAATTAAACTGAAAATACCTGCATAATAACTATGCAGATGCAAGTGATTAGCGAACATGTTGCGCCTTGGGCTACATGTCTACTTCCTACCCAGGTTTCAAGATATTACTGCCAAGAAGCTACATTTTAGTTACAACGTGTGCGATCTAGACACATTTCCCATAGAAATACATGGAAATTAGTTGGCACTGTAATGGCACTGTTTGTGCCTAGTGACCTAATGTACTGAGCAGGGCTTCGGATGGTCTGGGCCTTGAATCATGCGGCTTCTATGATACAGAATGCGTACTCCCAGCTCCCCAGACTAAAGGCTTGTTAAACGAACCTAACGAAAACTCTTGTAAGTTGTCATCCTTTAGGTAAAACATACCTGTGACTGACTTAAAAAAAAAACACATCTCATTCAGCATGTTCACTTTCATGTGGGTACAGCTTCTGGTTTGAGGTGCTGAAAGGGAAAAGTCAGGCTTTCATTTGGAAAGAGCAAAGTGACTCTCGGGTGACAGGGAAGAGCAGTAAATGGCAGTGATTCTATAACCCAAGCAGATGCTCTGGAATCAGACATCCTTTGATGATCCAATTGCCTACTTAAAAGAGCGCCCTCCTCCCTTCTCCGTCCCCTCTCCGATAACTGGTATTATTCATCTGAATAAAACGTGGCTTTTAAGAGAAAGAGTGTGCCGGGCGCCTTTTTTTCTGTCGCGTTTCCTTCACTTACTCCATTAGAGTAAAATAAATGATTCTGCTCCTTGGCGGCCCACACCGTCATGCTAAATGGGGTTTTATTTTTATCTTAAGAATATCTTGGCTTAAAGGCAGTAAATGAGTCTTCGGCTTCTTTAAGTCCTAGGCAGGGCGCCCTGGCAGCCGGAGGAGCACTGAAACGGGGCTCAGGGGGGATTCTGTCGCAGAAGCCTGGTCATGGGAGCGGGGCCACACCTCCCCTTCATTCAAGCCACTCTGGGCTGCGGGACGAATGGTGCCACTCTTTGTCTGCGCCTTTCCTTCCAAGCCCGTGGCTAGCTGCTCCGAACCCTGCAGCCAGCACAGGGCGGCCTCAAGATACCACAGTATTATCTGGAAGCAGTCAAAGAAAGTAATTGGTAAGACCTGGAAACAGCCCAAATGCCCAAAAGTAGAGGACTGGATCAAGAAGACGTGGTACATATACACAGTGGAATACTACTCAGCATTCAAGAATAAGAAACTAGGGACATTTGAAGAAACATGGATGGAACTAGAAGGAATCATACTCAGCGAAACAAGCCAGAAGGCAAAAGAAAAATATCGGA
>JAGFMF010011596.1:1032242-1063460 GCA_019455555.1 Galemys pyrenaicus | reverse complement strand
CACAGAACTACGTTCTCAGCTGGAAGGGCGCAAAGATGGCTCTCACTTCCCCCAAACCACCGGACTAAACCCCCCCCCCCCAATCTCAGAAACCCACTCATCGCAGCAATTAAATCCCCTGTCCAAACCATTTCTCTAACTGTGGCCTTCGCCCTAGCATAGTATGGCACCAATACAACTAAGAAAAGAAAAAGACAGAGATTTTGACTGATCCACTCCAACACTCTTTACTGCTCTAGCACCCTCCCTCCACAATTAAACGTAAGCAGGAAAATTAATCAAACTTCTATAGGAAGAATTTGAGTAAAAATATTGGCCATTTTTTTGTTTTAATCTTCAGCTTAAGAAGGATTTCCACTCAATAATTGGAGAGAAGTTTTGATCATTTTCTTGATATTGCACAAGCTTAAAATTTAGCCCAGTCTTTGAAAACTTTCTCCAGCTTCTGGCTGAGCAGAACCTTGCCGGTCACTTTGAACTTGCCGGCAAGGAAAGCCTTCTGAGGGTTCATTTTACCGAAAACCAACTCCATCAGCACCGGCTCCGAGATGGTAAAGACAGTGTCCACTGCGAGCCGGGAGGTCCCACGGTACACCTCGCCAGACCCGTTCTTCAGGTCGATGGTCCACTGCATGACGGTCTTGCCCTCTTTGGTGATGTCCAGTTGGAAAACGGCATTGACTTTCTTCACCAGCTGGGTTCCCACTTCCTTGACATGACGGCGAACGGCTTCGAACACGCGGCAGCTCTGGAGTTCGCATGCGTCCGCGGCGGTGGGCCCGGCGGGGTCTGGCGCTAAAGCTAGTTCCTTGAACTGGTCAGCCGGAGGTCCATCGTTCACTTTGATCTTCGCGTGGTGGTCACTTCTCTTCAACATCTTACTTCGGTCCTCTCGACTTTGCTGTGTGGCTGGAGAGTGGCCGTGGGCGGTTAATATTCACTGGCCACATTGTGACGTCAGAGCGAGGCGTCCGGCAGGGGACGGTGGTGCAGTCTGATTGGCTGAACAGATGACAAAACACCACGCGGGGTGGGGGCTTGCACAGGCAATTGTGAGGTAGCCCCATGACCCGACCCGCCAACCAGAGCTGCTGGGCTCACCAGCCCGAAGGGCTTGGACCCCATGTTGGGAAGAAGGGAAACAGGCCCCAAAAGTTTCTTCATTGATAGGAGCTCTGGGAGGGCACCTCGGAGGCCTTCAAAAGTGGATAAAGTGGCACCGAATCTGGCTTTAGAGCTTAATAATGAATTTGCCAGTCATTTATATATCCAAATAACCTAGGGGTACATGTTCACACCTCACATGTGCACACGCTTCAGTGACCCTCCACCAAAGCTCTGTGCCAGTGCCCTAGCCCCTACCTTCCCCCAGCGCCCCGCCCCGACTCCCGCTGGCAACCAGCATGGTTTTCAGTCCGGAGGCAGTCTTGCTGAGCTTTGCCAGTTCGGGTCCTCTGGTGGTTTCTACTTCACCAATAAGTGGACCACCAGCACTGTTCACGCTTCACTGACTTCGCTTCTGCTCTCCGTCTACCTTCCCATTTTGCATTCAGATAGGCCTTGCCTTATTTGCTTTTTTAGGGTGGGGTGCTGTGGCTTTTTGGTTGTTTGCGTCTCCTCTTCATTTATGGTTGGTGGCAGGTGGGGAGTGGGGGAGGCGGGGGGGGTGGGGGTGGTGTGCAGGAAGGGCAGCTCCAGCAACACAGGAGCACTATTCCATTAGCCTCTGCTTCCAACACGACCTGCTGCTTCTGCTTAATTAGCTGCAAAGAATGAATGGAGGATGAGCAGGAGCTGAGAAGAGCTGAGAGTCCCAGGGGCTCAAGCTTAAAACTGTTATCGTCCCCATAGACAGATTTCTCATGAGCACTGACAACGCCCAACAGCACCCGGTGCCTTCCTCCAGCACTGCCTTCTGAAGAGGCGGCCTCAGCTCGGCTCGCCGCTTCCAGGGCCTCACGGCCTTCTCCACCAGACCCGCAGCCCGGCTCCTCTCCCGCCGCAGGAGTAGCCACAGCGCTGGGGCAGGGTGTTGGCTCTTCTGAAACTCATCAGACCCACCGCCTGGGCTGGTCAGAGATGTGGGGTCACCTCTGCATCAGCTGCCTTGTCTCACCCCGGCTGTAAGGGCGACACGTTCCCTGCAGAGATGCCAGAACTTGGGCTGTGAAAGTGGGCTCCTTGCCTGTGGCTGGAGAGCCTGTGCCCTCTCCAAGGCCAGAGCACCTGCACATGGGCACCTTCTCTAGGGAGAACTGAAGTGCTTCGATGACCTGCTGCAGCTGCTCTGACCCCCCCTTCTCTCTGGGACAACTCCTTGCCCGCCAAGTACACACGAGGTCTGCGCTTTGGTCAATTTCTCCTGGTTCTTGGGAGTTTCCTTCATTTTGTTGCAGCGGAAGGCAGTTGGGTAGATCAGCTGAGATTAGGTACACATTTTTTTCTTTTTTGAAAAAGTTTTCAATTATAAGAGTTCCCCCAGCTCATTTATCCCTTGGGTCCTTGCTCCCTCCCTCTCCTTTGGAACCTCAGAAGTCTCACGTTGTTTATGAGCCTCTGCTAGTTTGTGTTTTCTCTGTCCATGCATCCAGATCATTCCTTGTTTCTTCCTCTATCTGTAAACGTGTAGTATTTCCCTTTATTTTTCTGACTTGCTTTGCTGTGCATAATTCCCCTCCAGCTGCTGTTTTTTATTTTACATTACAAGTGGTTGGAAGAGTCAACAGAGGACTAAGACCTCACGACACATGCCCATGATATGGAGGCTCTGCATGGGCGCCAGTGCTCCCCCAGACGCAAGCAGAGGCACTTTGGAAGCGTGAGCAATGGACAGAGCCCATCAGGTCCACAGAGCTGCACATCTCTGCTGTTTGGCTCCTTTTGGTTGGGGGGCCGACTTCTGGAATATTCAAGTGATATATTTGTAGCCACCAAAATGATGTTGGCCACTAAGTCGAATAATATGAGAAAATCCTTATACCATCTTGTAAAGTGACAAGAAGTCTGGAGCAGATTTATTTATTTATACCAGAGTTTCCCAAGAAGGATTCTGTTGGGTAGTAACAGAATGCATACATAGAGAAATCTGAGTTTTAAAGAGTCTGCAGGACTTCTCACAGCTTTGCAGCCCTGTCAACTTGGCAGGGTCAATCTCCAAGATGGAGAATAGGGCAGACTATGATCCCCACTTTTTTTGGTTCACAGGAACCAATGTTCCATGGCACATAATTCTGGAAATGCTGGTGTATACCCAATGGCTTGTTTTACGACATATTTTATATATACCTGAACAAGTCCACGAGAGAGTGATGCTTAAAAATGAGTTGAAATACTGACCATGTTGATTTCTCAGCCACATGACTATAAGTTTGAATGTTGTATTTTTATGGGTTTTCTAGGACAAGCATGAATGAATGTTACAATCAGAAGAAAAATGATCATAGGGAAAGAATATGAAGTGATGTTGGCTTGCGGAAGAAGATAATGGAATCAATGTTGAACTTTGGTGTAAATTAGAAACATGGTGAATATTTGAGTATATGCAGCAAAATTTCCAGTCCTCGCCATTTCTTCAGTCTTACCCCTTCTTTTCCATGTATATGTATTTAGGTATATGTAATATAAGTCATAGCACAGGTTACCATATTTTATATAGAAACTGATAATAATTTTGTTATTACTGCCAAGTAATCAGAAATCATTTCTTCCCAGTCACTCAAACCGCACTGTTACATTTTAAAAATAAACTTGTTGCTTTGGAATAATTTTAGATTGACAGAAAAGTTGCAAAGATGGTAGAGTGAATTCCTGCCCATATTTCACCAGGTTCCCCTAATGTTAACATCTTTCAAAACCAAAGTACATTTTCCAAAACTGAGAAATTGACAGCAGTCAGTCTCTTTTAACTGAACTCTAGACTTTATGGGTTTCTACTGATGTCCTTTCCCTATTCCAGCATCTAATCCAGGAAACCACATAACATTACTGAACTGGTTTCTTTTAATTCACTGAAACCTTTAAGGAATGAGCTCCATCTCCTTTATCCCCTGTGGTTCATAAAGCACTAACTACAGGGAAGCATCTGGCTTTCCCTGATTTAATTCCTAGGTGGGCAGGAGGCACCCAGGAGACACCCAGGACACCCCTACTTGTGTCTGCAGACTTCCCATGGCCTCGGCTCTGGAAAAAAAGCCTCCGCCTTCGCAGAGTACTTTAGCAGAGAATACGCATCTCACTCCGTCGCGCCAATCATCCATGAGGGGGCAGGCAAATATCATTTTCTTTTGTCCCACTTCATTGACTGAAAGACTGAAGCCCGCAGGCAGGACAAGCTAGGTGGTTGCACTGGGCTTTGGAAGGGCCCTGTGCTTGGCGTAGGCTTGGTTGCCACCCTCTTGAAATTCCTAAAAATTTATGAGCCAGGGGCTCTAACTTCTCATTTTGTGCTGAGCGCTGCAAGAGACGAAGCTGGTGTGGGCCGGAGGCCTCTGCCTTGCTCACACCAGCGCACGCAGCATTCCCGCAGCTAGTGGACTCGAGTGCTTCCCGACCCGGGTCTACCCTGTTTTTTCCTGCGCGACAACATGTGTGTCCGCCTGAGTCCGTTCCCTTAATTTCCAATCAGTACACCTCTGGCTCTGTCTCAATGCCTCAGCATTTCTGCGTGTACGTTTTGCCTCAACTACTTTGATTTCTGTAGCAAAAACAAATCAACCTAAAAACTTGCTTACCTGTGGGCTAGACGAACTGCTCTGCTAATTTATGTTCATAATGATTTCCTAGTGGTGGCTATTGCCTCGGCAGCTCTGCAGAGCATATTTATGAAACAGGTTTAAAAGAAAATAAAAACAGCTCTATTTTGCGTCCAAGGTTGGTTAATTAGCTTCTGAGGTTGTCAGGACTGAATTGTGAATTATAAACTTCCTTCCAGAAGGGGAGATAGTCATTTCTTTGCAGACATGGAAACACTGGGCTGGGCAGCGAGATTTTAAAATCGAGAGTCAAAGTAATGTTCAGGGCCTGACTGGCAGATCCTGAGTGTGTGTGTGTGTGTGTGTGTGTGTGAGAGAGAGAGAGAGAGAGAGAGAGAGAGAGAGAGAGAGAGAGAGAGAGAGAGACATAGAGAGAGAGAGAGAGNTAGAGACAGAGAGAGACAGAGAGAGAGACAGAGAGAGAGAGAGAATACTGAGCAAGCGCACTTGAGCTGAGTGAGCCCCAGCTGGAGCAGGGGAGGGGAAGGGAAGGAAGGGGGAAGAGAGGGAGAGAGGGAGGGGTGAGTGAGTCAAAAGTTGTAAGGGAGGCAGAAGGCAGCTAGGGGAGACTTACTTTTGGGGATGTTAAGATGAAGTGAATGCATATCTTGCATGTGGGAAGGGAAAGGCATGAATTTTGGGGTGTTAGAGGATGAATTGTGTCCCTCCTAAAGCTATGTTGAAATCCTAACCCCCAGAATCTGTGACTGTGAGTTACTGGGCAATGGGGTCTTTGCAGATGTAGTCCAGTTAGCAGGAGGTCACACTGGATTGGTGGGCCCTAAGTCAATGAGTGATGTCATTATAAAAAGAAGGAAATCTGGACACAGAGCCAGGGAGGAAGGTCACAGGAAACTGGAGCAGACTGGAGTGGTACATGTAGAAGCCACGAGAAGCCAGAAGAGGCCAGGAGGGACCCCGACCCAGAGCTTTGAGGGAGCAGGGCCCCGTGGCCACTTGACTTCTGACTTCTTCGGGCCTCTAGACCTGGGAGAGAATGAGTTTCTCTTGTTTTAAGCCACCCAGTTGGTGGCGTTTTCTTAAGGCAGCCCTAGGAGATGACTACATTTTGTAAACAAGAAAAAAAGCAAAATAGCTTTGCCTATTCTCTAAATATGAATATGAAGACTGCAGCTTTTAAAGCAGCTTTCTTCTTCCATCTGATTATTGTAGAAAATCTAAAACCAAAAAGTATAGCCCCTTTACACAGATGTATAGAGTACATCGATTCTGCCACATATCAGTATGTATGTACTTTGCACCTATTCCTTCTCTCACACGCTCTCCACAAATAACATCAAGTTAATTATGTAGTTCTGAAAGATTCCGATTGCCCTTAATATGTTAGCACGAGCGTCGCAATGACACAGGTGTTCTTTGAACTCTCTTTGATACAGACGGGAAAAAATTCTCTCATCTAGTTCTATCAGATTCCTTTTACAGATGTGCCATAATTTACCTAACCATAATTTACCTATGTTTTTAGACATCTTTAGATATATCTTAAGTCTTTTCAAAGTCAATTTTTGAACAAGTTTCTGACTGACCCCCTGAGGTAGATTTCTCACTCTGTCTTTATATTGGAGATCACACACCCAAACACACACACACACAGAGGTGCGTGCACACACACTCCTATGTGCACATGCCATACAAGCCAACAGAGAACAGAGTTTTCAACAAGTGATGCCATGAACACAGAAAAAAAAGCGATGCCATGAACTGTAGAAAAACAGTCAGTTTGGGCTTGTTAGCAAGACTCCTGGGGACTTCTGGGAAATTTTCTCCTTTGTGGTTGCAAGACCTATGACCAGGACAACACTTAGACCAGGCTGGCCTGCGGACTCTGCCCAGTGGACAGCGACTGTGTTTATGTCCAAGTGCTCTGGACCACTTCTTGCCCAGTATTCAAACTACACCCAAGAAGGATGAAGCAATTCTGGCTGGGATGGGGCGATCCCCAGCACACATCTGGCCTGGCGCCCTGCTGTGCCTGTCCTCTCCACGTACAGAGGAACTAACAAGGAGCAAATCAGTGGGGACAGGGCACACAAATGGAAATGGATGACAAACTTCAGTCGGAATGCAACTTAAAGCTGGAAAACACATGGGACTATATCAGCTAGGATAAGGATCTTAATACTTTTTAGGGACTCATTTTACTTATTTATGTATACTAGAGCTGGGGTACAGGCTGGAGGTGCAGGGCTGAAAGGATTTACCAGAGACAGAGTGGTGAGCAGAACAGGTGTATCTACTGAAATGCACTGCTGAAGGGAGCAGCGGGGAAACGGGAGAGGTCTGCTGTGCCATGTGGGTCAGCTCCCTGGCCCGGGATCAAACTCATGCTGCAGTACCTGCCGATAGCTTGAGAGCACTGAGACTTAACCCCTTGCGCCACCAGGGAGGCCCAAGGAACGTAGCATTTTATCTAAGGGCAGACCTGAATAACACCTGAATAAATGGAGTAACATGCTATGTGCTGTTTGGAAAGACTATTATATAAATATCATTATTTCTTAAATATGCATGTGAATGCAAAATAAGTGCTATCAAAATCCAAAGAATGATATTTTTGGAATTAGAATAATTACTTTAAAATTTAGGTGAAAGAAGAAATGGGTGAGATTTGCTAACACAATTTATGTTTCATAAGAAGAATAATCAGGGGGTATACAGATTGTGAGCTTTTAATAGTTCTGTGGCAATCAAAACAGAATGTCAGTGGCAAGAGAAATAATAACCAGAAAAACAGAAGATAATCAAGACTCTCAACACCTATCCAAGGATATAGGAAAAGTTGGCATTACAATTCAGGAGGAAAAGAAAGACTATTAAAGGTTGTTGGTATAATTTTAATACTTGAAAGAAAATTCATATAAACGCCTCCCTTGTACCATTTATCAAAATGTATACAAAGAGAATATATCTCAATTTATTCTGCAACCTTGTGATTGAGCAGAAGCCACAAACCAACACAGGAAACTGAGAGGCAATCAAAGAAACAATCAATAGGCCTATACATTGTAAAGTATTTCTGAATGGAAGAGTGTGTAACAGAAAAGCAAAAGGCAAGAACTAGAGCTCAGTATGTGCAGTCCGCCCGATGGGCAGAGCTCAACACCCCCACTCTTCAAGGGACCCCCACACTGAGTGCAAAATGACACAATACAAAAGAAGGCTCGTACTTAGGGGAACCAGCACAAATGATCAATAAACTAATCTGACCGTCTTTAACATTCACGGGACTTTAGATCTGAGGTACCAAATTCCCTTTTCCCATTGCAGAAAAAGAAGTCTGATAATCACCAGGACTGGGACAATCTGGGAAAACAAACCTTTATTTGTGTTCTGTGCTGGGAGGGGGAAAGCAGACGCTTTCTGGAAAGCTACTTTTTAGCATTTGTAAAGATGGAAAAATGGGTGTGCTCTGGCCCCGTGGCCCCACTGCGGGAATTTATCCTACAGGAATAAAAGTCCCGCCACGTCGCGCACATGGACGGCTCTGTGCTGCCAGCTTCTTCCTGTAGTGTCGAGACTGGAGAGAACTTGAATGTCCCTCTGCAGAAAAGTGGCTGAATTAATCATGCAGATTCTTACTGTGAATGATCACTAGAAGCAGGAATTACAGCAATATCTATCGAGCTGGGGAGATGCGAGGATATATTACTAAGGAAGAGGGGAGAGCAATCTTCAGGGTGAAATACAGGGGATGATATAAGTTTGATAGAAAAAAATATGGGCGTTCTTTGAAACTCGGAGTATTCAGTTCGTGCCTGCCATACATATTGTACTTATTTGATTCAATTTATTTCTAGTCTTTTGGGTTTTTTATCCAACAGTTTTCCATTCTGATATATTTAAAAATTTGGATGTCAGAGCCGTCCTATAATGATTGCTAGAATCTTGAAGCAGGGATGTTAAGCCCTCTCAACCACGTGCATGTCTGTCCCCCAGGACAGAAAGAGATGTAGCATGATGCACCCTGGAAGATTATTATTGCTTATTTTGGGGCCTGTGATTGGACTGGGGGTAGATAATGTTTGTAAAAGACCGCGCTATATCTACCGCGGTCAACATTTTAAAAGAATGAATGTCATTATGGTGCTTTAATTAGAAATTTACAAATGCTTATCTGTTATAAAACAATATCACGTTGCTGGCATTACATTTACACAAATGATCATGTCCATTTGTGCATATCTCTCTCTCATCTTGAAACATGCAGATGTGTACATAGTACATGCAAAGTGCACACATGCATTTGTATCATAGATATATATCATTTAGAATCTTGCTTTCGTCACTTGTGTGCATTTCCCAGGGTATTTTAAGATCCTCAGTATTATCTAATTTTTAGTATTATACTGAATGGTATTGAGCTGAAGTAGCATGATTTTTAGAACTATCTTCCTAATACAAGGCTCGTTAGTTTTTGTTTTCTGCTACTGTGGTTGTGCTGCGTGAACAGCTTCATGACTATCCTTATTCTGTCGACTAACTGAAAAGCAAGTTCTCTAGTATACGATTACCGTTCAAAGTATATAAGAATATGTACGGACGCTGAGACACACTGCCTTAGCTATAAAATTTTACATCAGCTATTTGAATTGAGATTCTCTGTAATCCCTCCCGTCTGTGGGCAAACCTAATGGCAGATTGGAGGATGATTTGCAAAGTGCTGCTTTTCACTGCATTTTGCTGATATCCCATAGACGGGCTCACCCTCGCCCGTGTTCATTACAATGAGAAACTTGAGATATGCCAAAATGCCTACAGAAGCTGAAAGCGTCTTTTAAGAAGAAGAACTTGACAGCATTATTGAAAACAATAACAACAGTGATCTGCACTTATTTGACACTTTTGCTCCATATTCTTTTTTTATATGATGAGCTGATAATTCTAATGCTGCCTCCCTACCAGCTCCATTCACATCCTTTAAGGAACAGTTGTCACTTGTTTGAGTTACAATAGCTCATTAGTGGAACTCTCGAAAGAAGAACTAGGGCTTCGTCTCCCTGGCCATCGTGCTTCCACTCTACCCCTTCTTTAGCACTTCCCCTTTGGTGTTTAGGGGAGGACGCACAAGCACCAGTAGGCCTGGAGAACTGCCCCCTCTTCTCTGTTGACATCTGCAAAGCTGAAGACCCAGGCACCCTGCCCTGCCCTCTGTCTCTTGCGAGTGGCTACAGCTGCGAGTTGCAGATGCACGTCTGTGACTTTTGTATCACCTCTGGGGCTTACTGACTAGGCTTTGACCTTGTTCTTCCTCCCGAGCTGGAACGCCTGCCCTCCTAGCTAGTAACACCGTACACACTTTCTTGCTCTCTTCAGCAATCTCAACCAGCCCAGACAAGACACTGCATTTTTAAGCTTGAGCAGCAACTAGCTCTAACGGATCATTTTCGTTTCATTCTGCTTTGCTTTTAGGATGAAGGGGTGGGTCATAGGGCTTCATGTTTTATTCTCAAACAACTTCAATATATCGTAGGTACATTACCTGGCACACTCCCTTCCCCTGTTCCAATAGAGAACAGAAGACACTTGCGCTGGTAAAGACATCTGTTTTAAACTCAAGTAACAGATGGTACCATTTGAACTCAACAGAGCAGACGAGTAATGGAATGCAAACTCCCTGGCAGAGGTAGAAACCATCGAACGGGTGCTCTACACACTCAGATGCTGCTGAGCGCCTCGTACGTGATAGACCTTAAGTTAAAATGGTCTAAGATCATTCCCAGCTCACTTTCTGCTAATTTCTTTTTCTGCACCCAAAGTAAGTTTTTCTTACTTAATAGTTAGGCATCCTCTGTCCTCCTCCTGTTCATCAAACAGCCTCCCTTATCATCGGCAATGGGACTGGTCCCAGGTTAAGCAAATGAAACAGATGTAACCCTTACCTCAATGACTTATATTCTAAAAACAGCATTTCACAGGCCACCGCGGTTGAAGGAAAACTAAAAACACATAGAACGACGTCATGAAAAACGTTACACCAGCTGTTCCTCCTACCCCTGCTTTCTGTGTGTGGGTTAGTAGAATGACATAAATAAAAGGCTTAATTTTAAGTGTACAAGTCTATGAGTTTTAACAGCATGAAGAACTATATAACCTACACCCAAATGAAGATCTAGAATCTTTCACGATTCCAGTAAGTTCCTTTGTATGCCGACGCTGTTAATTCTTCTCTTTGCTGGGCAAACTGTTCTGACTGCGATCACCATGGATTACCTTTGCCTGTTCTAGAATTGCATATCCATGGAATCACAGGGGATAAACTGTGGTGTCAGCTTGCTTTCACTCAGCCTAATGATTTCAAGATTTCTGCATGTGGTGGCATGCAGTAGTAGTTCATTATTCCTCACTGCTGAGCTGTATTTTAGAGTCTGGATATACTGCAGTTTTTCATTCTCTTATAGATGGACACCTGGTATGTTTGCAGTTTTTGGCTACAATGAATAAAGCTGCCATGAACATTCCTGATATAGTGTATTTGAGGAATGTTGTCACTTGTCTTTGTTCCGTCTCTGGGAGTGGATTTATTAGAGCACAAGGCAGTTTTGTTTAACTTCATTAAGAACCTGCCATATGGACATATCATTTTGTATTCCCACTAGCGACGGATGCGTTCCCGTTGCTCTGAGTCCTTGCCAACATTTGTTTGGTACTGTTTATCTTTAATTTTTAAATGAAAAATTTACATTTAAATTTAAAACTGTGGCTGTCTGAATGAATGTGGAGTGGCCTCTCAGGGTGGTTTTTATTTGCATTTATGTGGGAACGAATGATGCTGAACATCTTTTCTTCCACTGGCTGCTCGCAGACAGATACTCACTTCTGGCGTGTCTGTCCACATCTCCTGCTCACCTTTTACTCAATGGTCTGTCTCTTTCGTTAGTGATTTGTAGGCGCTCATTTCACATTCTGGGCACAAGTTGGGAAATACGCACGGCTAATTTTTTCTCCAAGTCTGGCTTGAGTTTTCATTTGCTTAATGGCATCTTTTGAGAAGGAAACATTTTAAATTTGTATGAAGTCCCATTTATCAAATTTGTTTTCTTTTAAGAGTGGAGGTTTTTGCTCTGAGTCTGAGAAATCTCGGCCACACTTTTCCCCTCATGACTACATCCTTGTAGGCTGGTCCACTCGGGTCTACCAATCCACCTGGAGGTGGGTGTGTGAACTGTGTGTGGAGTGGGTCAAAGCTGACCTCTCTGTGGGTATTCCCTGGCTCTGGTGCCATCTGTTGAGATTACTTTCCTTCCTCCACTCAAGCTGGTGTAGAATCTTCATCGAAAACCAGTTGACTATAAGTGGGTGGGTCTTTCTTTCCTTCCTGGTGTTTTATGCTAGAGTTATGGCCCAGCTGTCTGTGCTGCTTTGTGCTAATTGCTGGGACTTTCCGTGTTGAAGGCAGGAATGTAAGTCCTCTAGTTTTGTTTTCATTTTAGTCCTTTACATTTTCATACAAAGTTCAGAAACAGTGGGCTGGGAGTTGTGATTTCCTCGAATGGACACTTCGCAATTTCAAGCTTTCCAACCCGTGGAGCTCACCGTTTCGTCTGATGCTCCCTATTCTTTCAAGTCATGTTTTACTGTCTTCCTGGTAGAGATGTTGTATCCCTTTCATTACATTTATTCCTAGGCCTTCAAAATTGTTGGATGCTTTTGTAAATTGACCCCTACGCTTTTTTAGAATGTTTCCCACCTTTTCTTGAGGGGAGCTTAGAATGTTTCACCATCTTTCAAACACTGCCATTCGAGCAAGCAGATAGAATTGGTTCGTCCCGTCGCTGTCGTTTTCTCACTGGCTTCCTTTGTACTGAAGGAGAGGCATGAGGTGAACAGACTTTGGAGTCCTTCATTTCCGAGTTTGAATTTCTGTCTTGTCACTTATGAGCTGTGCAAGGTAACGGAGTCACTTTAAACTCTACAAACCTCAGTTTCTCTCTCAGCAGATGGGGGATAATAATATGTATCTTCGATTGGTCGTGTGAGTGGTCTGCCACAGAACAGAATGTTTCCCAAACTCAAGTAGTAACGTGTGGCTAGCCTTCTCCCCTTAAAGACTTTTAAAGCAATTTTATTTGGAGGTAATAATAAAATTCATAAAAGATTTAAAAATATCAAAAGGTGTATGGTGAAAAGTAAGTGACACTCTTCCCCTTGCCCCCATTTCTCACCCTCATTTACCAGGTTCTTTTCTGCAGAAGCAACCATTTTTTAGGACATATATAAAGCTATCCTATCTAAATAAAAGCATATGTTGCAATATATTCCCTTTTAGGAGCACAAATAGTAGCATACTCTTCATATCACTTAGCAGTTGGCATTTTAAAAGATTACCGTATATCTTGGAGGAGATAGATTATCTGGACCTCTTTTAAAAGCTAAAAGAAAAACAAAATTTCCCATGAGGCCTCATTGCAACGTTCTCTACGTTAGGACTCATAAATCTCAGTCTTTTTCTTTCCTAATAAAGACAGCCTCAACTTTGGTATCTTCTCTTTGAAAGCAATGATGACTCTCCAATATCCAGGCTGTTGCTCTGCATTACTGTGCCGGATGGGGGAGGGTAGAAAGTCCATTCTCTGGCTCCCAGTTCCTACCAGAGTGAATCATGCTCTCAGAGTGGAAGACATTATGCATTCAGCACTCACTATAGGGGTATGGGATAGTGGTGGCAGGGCGGGGTGGGTGTGAGATTTGCTGGCCAAGCTTTAAGGAGAAGGCTAAATGCAGAGGGTATGGGAAGAGAGGCTTGGAGGCAGAGCTTGTGGCTGGAATGATGGATAGAAGGGAGAGACATTTTCCGGGAGGAGGGGTCTTAAACTCACCAGTTTGAGGATATCAGTGAGTAAGAAAAGCCAATGCATTTTTGCACAAGTGTGGAGAAGTTCTTTGTGGGTACCTTTCAAGTTCTTTAAGGGTCTTGGGTAAAGATTGGAATTGATGGTTGGATTATTATTCTTTGAATCTGGTACCACGCTGGACAGAACCACATGGGTTATAAGTTTCACAGGATGCCACCCCAACATGCACAGATGAAGCAGATATAAACCAACATAGGTAGGTACAGACCAACAGTGTTCAAACCAGTAACTTGAATTCAGCGAGATGGATGAAATTTTGCTGAAATTAACTTTCTATATATCTAGTCGTTGAAAGACATAGTGGAATGACATGTTTTACTTGATTTGATTCTATACATTCAAAGCATAATGGACCATCCTTTGGGTCATTTTAATTGTCATTATTTTTCCTATTTAATACTGATTACTATCCCGTTGTTTTGATGGAGTAATCAATGTGGGATGAACCTCAAAACAAATATCAAAAAACTGAAAAAACATGTTTGACAAAACTATTTTGTACTTTCTGTTTCATTTGTTGTGAAATGCTACAAGTTAGCAAGTATAAAAAGAGTCTTTACTGTGAAGCTGTCAATACTGACAGCTTTGACTACATTACTGGGTGAGATGCGATAATAAGTCATCTCTTCAACCCATTCTCTTTTACACTGTTTTAAAATTTTGTTTCTACAGCACCCGGCAAGACAATTGATCTTTTATTTATTTAGACGGTCTAATGCAGCCTCCTGTTTCATATTAACCTTTGACAATTAACCTCTTTATTCCATTGCTCTACCAAGTTTTCATTATGTTAAACAAAGTCTCAGTTTCTGAAAAACAAACACATTAGTAAGGAAAGCATTAGCCTATGAAGGTGTCTTGCAAACACTAATTATTACTGCAAAGTTGAGTTCTGCCTTTATGCTTAGTGCAGGGATCCAGAATGTCTTCCCTGGCAGGTGTGAGCCGCCTGCTGTCACTTGAACATTAGGGAATGCTAGTTCGGGGGAAGCCAGCACACCATCAACACACCTGAGCTAAACACGGTCACTCTGGGAGGTCACTTGGAGGCTGGAGTCATTATAAAAACAAACAACTAAGAGACGTATCTGAAAGCAGAAGACAGTTTCTGGTCTAAAGAGAATACTAATTGTTTAGATGTCATATATTTTAAAAAGATTTATTTATTTATGCATATAAGAACTGGGGTGCAGGCCAGAGGTGTGGAGGGTGAGAAGAGTCACTGGAGACAGAGTGGGGAGTGGAACAGGCGGGTCCACTGAAATCCACTGCTGAGGGTAGTAGCAGGCGAGGCAGGAGAAGTCTGCTGCGCCATGTGGGTCTGCTCCCTGGCCGGGGATCAAACTCATGGTGCAGTGGCTGTGGATGGTTTCATATTGCTGCAACTTAACCCCTGCGCCAGCAGGGAGGCCCTTATTTAGATGTCTTATCAAAAATTTTTAGATTAAGTGAAAACACAGAACACACAACAAATCTCAGACTTTGAAGATCTCTAGTAATATGTCAAAGGGGGTCCGTAGATGCCAGTTTGAGGTGCTTAGACACAGTATTTTCAGCCCTGTGGTTTTCCCTTGGAACATGGTAGGCAGGTATCAATTAATCCTGCTCAAGTTTGAATACAGGTGTTTTCCTAATCATTTGCTGAATGTTTGCTTATGGGTACTAAGGGGGGAGGTTACAGAATATTCAGGCAGACACGTTGGTCACTGAGTAATCTGGGTATGATGAAAAACACTAAAGGAATCATTTTAGGACATTGGATTCATTTATTCATTTATTTGTCCACCTGCATTGGTTGGGGTCATGTTAGGTGTTGATACAGAATGATGAAGAAGAGAGGGTCACTCTTTCATGAAGCTCGGGGTGCGTGGGGAGTACAGAAGTGAACAGACATGCACAAGTCAGCTGTGGACTGTGATGAATGAAGGAAAGGTCAGGAAGCAGTGATAAAGAAAACCGCATAATGTGGAGTGAGGGAAGGCCTCTGGGGAGGGAGCGTTCACAGAGCAAAATAGGATTGTGCAAATCAAGGAAGAAGTTCTCAGAAAAACCCAAAGTAAGAGATGGAGCACTTGCAGTGGGGTGCAGGCGGGAAGCTTTGGGGGCGCTCATTTCCAAAAAAGACCTTTGAGGTTTTGTGGGAGTGGGAGAGAAGGAAGGGGGTGTAATCAGGCCGGTCAGTAAAAAGTAACTCAAAGGCATTTTAGGAAATGGGGAGAAGATGGAGGGAGCCCAGCAGGCAAAGCGGTAGACAGAGGATGGGCGCTCAGTGTGTAGAGGGTCGTTCAGATGGACGGGGGTGTTTTCCAACCAAGGAAAAGCAGACCAGTAGCTCCCCTTCTTCTTTCTTAAGCTCACTTCCCTGGAAGTTTCACTGTTACCGAAGAAGGGCCCGTCTCAAGAAGACCGGAACAAGTGCCGCTTGGGGTGTGACGTGGCACAGCCTCCGCAGAAAACAGTCTGGACACTCCTCAAAGAATTGACACGGCAATACGAGTGACCCGGTCGCACTGCAGCTGTGTGCCGACCCAACACCTAGGGCGACGCTGATACAAACATGCTGACGCGCTCCGGGGTCGCTGCGGCGTTACAGGGGCCAAGTCACGGAACCCGCCCAATGCCCATCGACAGATGACTGACTGCATAAAGAAACTGTGGCCGACACATGCCGCGGAATAGTACTCAGCTATTTAAAAACATGAAATAGTTCCTTTGGGACAAACCAGATGGCTCTTGAGGTGATTCTGCTAAGTGAAATACGTCACAGAGTGAAGGACAGTTATGGGACAGTTTCACCCTTTTGTGGACTATAAATAACCAAAGAACACACACTGGCGAAGCACAGTGAAAATTCTTCGACTCTGCAAAATACCCTGCTTACCAGTGGGATGCGGCTGGGAGGTGGGGGGTGGGCAGCGGCCTGGCATGTTGGTGGAGGGTGAGGGAGGTGTGCGCACATGGGAGCATGAAGCTGTTCTCTCCAAAGCCTATCGTTATTTAAATGATTGGCAAATCAATGAAATCTGAGAAAAATCCACTCATTGCACTCTAATATATCGATACTATGTGCACTGTGGGACTTATTTATAGACAAGATGTTCTTTTACAAGATCATTTTTGAATGTCAATATGGAAATAAATTCCTTTGGACCGAGACCAAGATATGTCCCGTGGGATGCCAACTTCTCTAAATATAGCCTAGGGTAGCGATGGCCACATTTATAAGGAAAAAAACCTACTTTCTATGCATTTATTTTCAATTGGGGTTACTATTTTGTGGCCCATAGGGTTCATCTGTGAGAATGGGAATAATTACACATTGCAATTAAAACAGGGTGACCTCTTGAAAATATCACCTCAAGTTTTTATCATCTTTCCCAAGCCATAAACATCATTCATTAGTAATTCATCCGTGAAATGAAATGCAATTGGGATAGTGAAATAGCCCGTGGGTCTTGTAAAATCGGCTCTATAAGCAGGTCATCTCAGGGGCCAGTGGAACGACCTGAGGAACTGGCTGTGGGAGTTTCCCTTCGAGGCTGTTGCCCTCCTTATAAGGCTGCTCCTGAGCGCTAGCTGGCAGAGCCTGTGGAGCACACATTCCAGTCTCCAGGTTCTTCCTCAGGAGTATTTTGCTCCTTGCCTCTCCCCCGTAGCTGCCCCCCGCAGATGTAGTTAAGATTCTTGCCAGCTGTAACTCAGACTGCGGCCCGTGGCCATTCCACGGAAACTGTGTTCAGGGAATCTGAAAGCCCTGAGCAGGAATCGGAATCGTTCACTGACCACAAGCAGATGAAGTTCTTTAGTGATGAAAATGCACTGCGTGGGCAGAGGGAAGAGCAACAGCTACTTGGTGGACTTGGGTCTCCAGGGTACCACAAGAACACATCCAAAGTCAAAGCTAGTAGGCCTCAGGTGTGGGGTGGCGCTAACAGGCGGGCGCACGGGGTGGGTGAGAGCCCTCTTTCCTCCATGAACTAAGGTTTGCTTCATGAAGCTGCAAAGCCATGTCTTCAACCCAATTGCTCTTACTCAAAAAGAAGACAAGACAGGAGGAACGCGACCTCGACATTGGGCGTGGTTCAGCGAATGTCCGAACAACCTCCCTGCAGTGACGCCCATTTCTCAGTCTGACACTTGCCACGCTCGTCTCCTTTCCCACCTAAGTGAGGTATTGGAATCCAGCTCTCCACAGAGGCAGAGGAAGCTGGGCATGAAAGCCCCTCACCCCACACTTTGGCTAATTTATAGGAAAACGTTCCAAGTGTTCGTCACAGCGGCGGTTTTCTTGCTGGCCCTGAAGTGAGGGTTTGAACAGAGCCATTATCATCAGATGATTTATCATCCTTAAAAAAGTTGACTCTTCCTGAGACCTCTGGGTGACCACACATTTATCACTTATTCCAAAATGAAGTGAGGATACTTGATAAATTGCTCAGCCTGGCTTCGAGAGCTTGGGTGCTCTCTGCTTGCCCGGTGGAGAAACGGCTTCCTCGCTTTCTTCACCTTATTGTCTCTGATTGTTTGTCGATTTTTGTTCTCCAAGTTCATGAAGCCACTTGAAAAAAATGCAAACCTCAATCTTTGTTCTGAAATGTAATTTTGGAAACTCTTGGTAACCTGTTATAATTGAACTACAGGGGCAAGAAAGGAATCTTCTGCCGCTCGCCCTGCTGTGTGTCTCAGTCAAGGCAGCCTCTCTTGATCAAAGAAAGATTTTATTCAAGTTTCTGCAATGTGGTGTTACTGGTAGTAGAATGCAGGCGACGCTGATAGGGTAAAATGCTTTTCAATAATGTCACAGATTCTTACAGACAACACTAAAGCCTAGAAAATATTGATTTTCTCAGCTAGCTGTAAACATCACTACTTTACCTCCCTGTGCATAGCACAGAAGGGAGGAGGAATACAAGAGCCTTCCGGGTAGCAAGGAAGAAGTAGCACCTCTCACCTTTATGTTGTACCCCACATTTGCCCTGAAGAGGATCTGCATGGATGAGAGATTTTAAAAGACTGTGTGAAAACCCCGTGGCCTGAAAACACCAAGCAGAGGAGAGGGAAGGGACCCCTTGACAGCTTAGACTAGAGTGAATGGATTTTTCCTGCCTGCTCACAATATGGCTGACGAGCTACACGCTCCATGCTCCACAGGGGCCTGGCCCATGAGTCCGGGACAGTTTGGTAATCTCTCAGAACAGAAACTTCCTCCTTCACTGGTGGTAGAAGGAAGGTCTGGAGCTGCCTGTGGCCATCTTTACTGCCATATCAGGAAAGTACGGCCCAGTGACAATGACCTTTCAACATCTGAGCACCTGATGAGCAGAAGGGCTGACAGAAACCTCTCCATGCCTGAGAAGCAGGGAAGAAAGATTAATGGGCAAAGAAAAAAGGGAAAGAGATGGAAGGGTAGAAGGACACTTTCTATTCTTGTGAGACTGAGGGTGAGTTTCTTTGGGGGGAATAATAATACCACCTCTCAGGGCTGTGTGGAGGGTTGGCGAACACACAATTTGGTAGAGCTTCACTTGAAGAACTTATTTAAGGTTTAAAATCAGCTGGTGAAACATCCCATTCTGAACATGTTGATCTTACTCTTCTGTGACAAGGGGGGCTCAAATAGGATCATCTCTGAGGTCTTGTCCAGTTCTGGTCTTTCCAGAAGGCTTCTTCCCTGCCAACTAACTTCCACTGTACACAAATAATTATGGTGCAACAATGGCAGAGGCCCGCCAGAGGGCGCTGTAGGATGCACTTGATTTCGGCTTCTTCATCTAGTCAGGAATGGAGATGACAAGGAGACAGGGGCACACCCCTGTAGGCCCGGGGCCAGTCATTGTCACATCTTCATTCTCCTTGTAAGGTGGATGCCTTTTGCTTCCTTGCTCCCCATCATCCAGCAGGTAAAATATGTAACATTTATTCATTATAGACTTCCCCTTTGAAGTATAGTTCAGGTGGGCCTTGTCTGTCTGAGGGACTGAGGGATAGTATTGTAATTACTGGAAACCAACAGTCTTGGAGCTCTAAGAAAAGTGGGCTGAACACAAGTATCTTAGCAAGAGTTGCCTGTTTCTCTTTCCTTCTCATTCTGCTCTTTGCTGTCTGTTATCTCCAAATCACTTCTGCCAAGCTGACGTCATGGCTTCCTATGGTTCTGCTCAGACTGTTCTAGGCGCATCAGTTGTAATTTCACTGATCAGCTGAATTCTACGTTTAGGCACAGGGTTTGGGGGAGGTGGTGAGCATGAATCTGAGTATGTGTATCTCTACGCTGCTCTGCTCCCCCCAGAACACCAATCCTATTATTCAGACGTTTCTTCGTTTTGTGGGTTTGGAAGAGACTGTAATGCTCACCAAACCACCACACCTGCTACTATGCTGCCTACATTCTCCTTGAAGCTGGGCTTGAATATGTGACTAGTTCTGGTTAATAAACCTGGATTGGAACATGTCACTTCTTGGCTAAAGCAATTAAGATTCTGTGTGTCGTACCCATCTGTCTCTACACATGTTATTTTGACCTTTTAAACAGAATCACAAAATGAGGAGGATGGAGTGAAAATGACTAAGTAAACCCATCTGCATTAAGACAGACACTGAGGTTCCAGGGTTTAGCTGCTACTGCAGCACAGCCGGTCCTATCCTAGCTAACATGGCGGGAACGTGAACATGTAGGGGAGAAAGAATGGGTGTTATTCAGAAGCTAACTGCAGTCCCTGACATTTTAATTCTTAATTCTTATCAATTTTTTATTGCTGGGTTTGTAATCATTGATGAAAGGAACACTTCCACAAGCCAAGTAAATGTCAGGGAAAGTGTTGACAGCTAGAGAGCATATTTTGGGGTTCTAGCAGAGCCTGGAAGTGATTAGATGGACCTTTTAATTCAGCAAAATAAGATACACCTGAATAATACATGGGGATGACTCTGGAACCACTGGTCCTATGGAATAATAACAGTTCTCCACAGAAAACTGGTGGGAAAGGAGACGAGTATGGCGATGACGGGCTCAGCTCCTCAGTGAAAGAAGTCTGACCTCTCCTAACATTCACGCATGTGCTGTGATGTCTTGCTGTGAGCTGGAGAGCAAGACGCCAGTGTCTTTTTTCAAAAACACAGATGCTCTTCTCTCTGCTCAGGCCAAGACTGCATGCTATTCTAAATTTCATGAAAATGAAAAGAACATCAAATAATTTTTTCCTAGGCAGATTTATTTTTGATGTCTTTTGATGCCAAGTTCTAAATCAAAAGAGAGGAAGTTTTACTTTGATGATTATGACCCTATAGGATTTTTTTCTCACCCAGACAGAAACTGATAAGGGAATATTTAGTAAAAAAAAATCTCTTATAAAATTTCCAGTGTGTATCACTGAAACTCACTGGGGATTAAGAATTTCCATGGTTAGTCACGGGTAAGAGAACTTACCTTCTGCACCACACAGCTTGATTCAACTTTGTTTATTGATAGGGTTAGTTTTTAAACCTCTTTCCTCCTCTCCTATTTTAATTTCCTCCATTTTATTAACTCAGATGCTAGAAAGTTCTTCAGCAGCCCACATCCTCTCACAGGACCTTAGGCTTCTCTTTCTGCCTTAGGGTTTGATTGGCAAGTTATCTCCTCAAGATCTCTTTTTCTCCATTAAGTAGGAGAGGCCTTCCATATCCACATGTGCTATCACACCAAGCTGCTAAAGACTTCCTTGGAATCTAGATTCTCAGCTCCAGGCTGCCCAAGCGACAACCCTTGGTTAACTGAGAGGATGCAGTTTACCGAGTGCCTTGGAGACCTTCCTTTCAGGTGTCACGCATGCACTGTCTCTGCCCTGGGGGAGCCGCAGGCATCATTCCTAGACCGCAGCCCTCCCACACACTGTGCAGTATGGAAAAGTGCCAGAGTCTAGTCTCCCGTTTGCCCAAAGTTAATATTTTAGCTTAGGATTCAATGATTAACCACTAAGCTAAAATTGAAAACACAAGGAAAAGATATGAAACTTTTATAATCCATATTCTTTTTGAACTTATTTGGGCCCACACTACCCCGGCCTTGACCCAGATCGACAGATTCCAACGAGTTGCAGAGTACAAAGGTGCCCAACTGTTCTAAGTGTTCACAACAGGCTTGCCACGTCCCCCAAAGTTCCCAGAAGCTTCCCTCTATCTTCTGAGGTGATACTGCCATATCATGTCTTTCATCCTCAGGGAGACTTACAAAGACCCGTCAATCTTAAAAATGGTAGCGACCTACTTGCGGCTGACCTAGACAGCATCAGTTCCCTACTGCTGTGTAACAAATCACCCTGGAATTTACACAGGAAACACTTGTGATCTCACATGGCTCCTGGGGGTTGAGCATGTAAGCTGCTAGCTTATTACACAAGCAAGAGATCGGGCATGGACTGGCTGGTAGGGGGACACACAAAAGCTGGGTGTTGGGGATACAAAGACATGAAGAGACGGGCTTTGTGAGCCCAAGATGCTGCTCACCTGATGCTCCCGGTGTGGCCATGAGCTGGGGGAGGGAGGGGCTGCTCTCTGCGACACTATAGAAAGGGGCAGAATTAAACTGCTGAGCATGTGGAGCTTGAGTGTCCACATTCGCTCCCTCAGGGGTGACCGATTCTGGAGAAGGGAGGGGTGAGCATTAACACCTTTCACTTTCCTTTGTTTGCTGCTGTTCAAATTCCGTTTTTTTTTGTAAAGAATGGTCTTTTCTGCCTGCTGACGTGGGTTAATGCGTCACCAGTCAGTGCCACACGGAGACCCCAGGCGATGCAGGTGCTCTGTGGGGTACCTTTAAAGCGAATAGCTGAATAAACAGTTCAGTCAAAAACACCAGGCGCCCAATCTCCCAAGCCATAAAGTCAAACCTGCTTCTTGCACCCTGCAGAGAGCCATTTCTGCCAGGGTCAGCAGTTGCCAGCCCTGGGAGGCAGGGCACATTTGTCTCAGGGCTCCCTCCTGCCTCCCCTTTTGGAAAACTGTTAGACTAAGTTGGGGCTCTCTTCCTTGTCCAGACAAACCTGGCTTGTGCCCATTTCTTCAGGGTCCTATCATTCCCTAAGAAAACATGTCACGACATCTCAGCCAACAATCCCACACAGATACGCAGGCTTCGCCGCGAGCCAGCCCGGCAGTGCTCGACCGCTCTGATGGCGGGGCCTTGACTGGAGAGCATGCTATGCAGGACGTGGAGAAGAGTTGAAGGTTTTCTTTCTTTCTTTTAAAAGATTTTTTCAAAAATTTATTTACACATCAAGAGCTGGGGTACAGGCCAGAGGTGTGTGTGGGGGGGGTGAGGGGATTCCCCAGAGACAGAGTGGGGAGCAGAACAGGTGGATCCACTGAAATCCACTGCTGAGGGGAGCAACGGGGAGACAGGAGAGGTCTGCTGCACCCTGGGGGTCCGCTCCTGGCCTGGGATCGAACTAGTGCTGCAGTGGCTCCAGGGGTAAGTCCCAGTGCTAAGAAGCTGTCACCAGCCACTGTAGCATAAGTTCGATCCCTGGCCAGGTAGTTGGCACAGCAGACCTCTCCTGCCTCGCCCGCTGCTCCCCTCAGCAGTGTATTTCAGTAGATCCACCTGTTCTGCTCCCCACTCTGTCTCTGGTGACTCCTCTCACCACACCCTTGCACCTCTAGTGTGTACCCCAGTTCTTGTGTGCATAAATAAAATTTTAAAGAAAGTAAAACCACTATAAACACTCACGTGCAGTGTTTTGTATGGACATAAATTTTCAGTGCGTTTGGGTAAGCACCAAGGAACATGGCTGCTGACCAAAGGGTAAGAGTGTGCTTAGTTTTGTGAATCACCTCCGAGCTGGCTTTGGGTGTGGCCACTGGCATTCCCGCCAGCCATGAATGCAGGTCCCCGTTGCTCCAATCCTCACGGCATTTGGTGTTGTCAGAGTTTTGAGTTTTGGCCACTCAACGAGTGGGTGACAGCGTTGCTTCACTGTTTTGATTTGCATTCCTGATGCCATATGATGTGGAGCCTCTTTTGAGATGCTTATTTGCCGAAGTCCAACTTTTCCTTTCTCCCTCCACCCACTGAGCCCCATCACCCCTTCCTCCCCACTTCTCGCTTCTCACTGCCCCTTCTCCTGTCCCTCTTCCCTCCCCCGGGTGGCTTGTGGTACCTCGTGCTTTCTCAGGAGGACTTTACGGATGAGGACAAACGCGTATCGAGCACAGATTGACTGCCTGGGCATTACAGATTAAGAACGGAAACAGGGAAATTAATTTTAAAGACAAGATTGCTTTCTTCCATTTCGCTTTGACAGCCTGATAAGGGCCCCCTGGGAGGCGGTGCCTCTGACGCAACAAAAGCTTTCCTGCCCCCCCCCCCTTTCCCTGGCCGCNGGAGGCGGTGCCTCTGACGCAACAAAAGCTTTCCTGCCCCCCCCCCCTTTCCCTGGCAGCTGCGCCCTAAGCAGGCTTGAAGGACAGGCCAGGGACTGCCAATGTTCTTGAGGTTACCTGAAGTTTTTCTTCTAGCAGTTTCCACGGTCCGGCCACATGCACACTGCAAAGAGCTCTTTACCTGACTCCACAGCTAGTGACAGACTTGAAGGAAGCTGCTCAATGTTTTCTCCTCTTTAATGACCACCAACCGAGCAACACCCCGAGGAGCCCCAAGCCTTTCGATGTATCTTTCAGAGTTCTGTAAGGATAAGGAAGTACCTAAAATGTGTTTTGAAGTGTGCTATAGTGACGGAGCTGCTAAAATAAAGGGACAGTAATACCACCTCACGAGCCGAGCTGGTTACCATGTGTTTGGATTCATAAAGGGAAGCAATGATTCAACCTTGGATTGCCTCGAGACAGGAAATGTGCCCATGTGGCTGCACGATCAAGATTTAGTGCTGAAGCTACAGACATTCAATCCTAAGCATGAAGTCCCCCGCTTCTGCATGGGAGCTGAAAGGGAACGGAAAGGGAGCTGAAAGAGGTGTGCTGTGACTACTTCTGTTCAGCCTGAAGAAGTGTATTTAAGAAAACATAAGGTAAATACAGAGAATCACAAGGTGGACTCTCATGTAAAGAGCTATGCAGTTCATTGGCAGGTCTTTGGGGTGCTTTTTCTGATGATTCTGACAGGAATATATGACAAGAAAATTCGAGGAGGAATTTACAAAGAAAAAAAGACAAGACGGGACTTGCTGTGTGTGGAAGTGTCTGTGGCCTCTGGCTGCGCTTCTGCTATCTACAGCCACAGGCCAGCGTGCTTTGCTTTTGCGGAGTGCCTAAGGTGTGCTTTACATGCCAGAGAGTTTACCTGTCTTAAGTGGGCAGTTCAATGAATTTTTAAAGTAAATTTATGGAGAGGGGTAATTGTCACCACAATCCAGTTTCTGAACATTCCCACCACCAGCCAATGATGGACGGGTGTTGTGAAAAAAGCTTTACTGGTCATGGCCATGCACACCCACTCCACTGGTGTGGGTGCTGTTTCCCTTACGACGAAGCCAGGTTCGGTAGTTGCCACACAGCCCTGACGGCCCACGGAGCCTGAAGTGCTCACTAACTGATATTTTCAGGAAGACTTGATGGACTCTTGCTTTAAAGGGAAACGTGAAAAACAGAAAACACTGAAGTTTCCTAAGTTGATGAAATGTACCTTACTTAGATAAAGCCTGTTTATTTTTAGACATCAATTCCAAGATTCACTGGGCCCAAACGTGGACAGTTATCTTAGATACAGGCGCTGTGACCACACGATGGAGACTGGAAAGCTTCTTTAATGAATGGTGATAGGAAGTCTGGATGGTTACCTGCCAAAATATGTAACCAGATCCTTAATTAACACCACACATAAAAGTTAGTTCAAGTCGGTTGACTCAGATATGAGACCTGAAACCATAAAATACAAAAAAGAAAATATACGGGTACACAGCTGGACATCAACCACAGAGATGTATTTGGGACGCATGTCCAACCACAAGGGGAACAGAAGCCAAAATAAATAAATGGGACTACATCAAACTAAAAAGCTTTTGTACCATGAAAGAACCGTCACAAAAACAAAAAGGCAACCTACAGAAGATATCTGCACCTTACACATCTGACAAGGGATTAACTTCTAAAAAAGATATAAAGATCTATAATGCAGCAAAATGCCAAACAACCCCATTAAAATGGGAAAAATACCTAAGGAGACACTTCTTCAGAGAAGATGTAGAGATGGCCCACAGGCACACGGAAACGTGGTCAACGGTGCTTACTGCGAGGGCAATGCAGATCACAGGCATGAGATCACCTCATTCCTGTGAGAACAGTCTCTCTATTAAAAACAAACAAAACTGGAAACAAATGTTTTTTTTTTTTAAGATTTTATTTATTTATGCATACAAGCACGGGGGTACAGGCCAGAGGTACAGGGGTGAGAGAATCCACCAGACAGAGCGGGGAACAGAACAGGCAGATCAACCGAAATACACTGCTGAGGGGAGCAGCGGGCAAGGCAGGAGAGGTCTGCTGTGCCATGTGGGTCACCTCCCCAGCCGGCAGCAGGGATCGAACTAATGCTTCAGTGGCTGCGGTTTGCTTCATAGTGCGTTGCTTAACCCACTGCGCCACCAGGGAGGGCCCTGGAAACAAATGTTGATGAGGATATGGAGAAAAAGGAACACTCATCCACTAGGAATGTAACTTGGTGCAGCCTCTGTGGAAAACAGTGTGGAGATTCCTCAAAAAACTAAAAATCGAAATCCCTTAAGATCCAGCATTCCCACTGCTGGGTATTTATCCAAAAAACATGAAAACACTAATATGAAAAAATTCCCGCTCCCCTGTGCTCATGGCGGTATTACTCACACAAGCCCAGTCATGCCCCCACCCATGTGCCGATCAACAGATGACTGGATAAAGAAGTTGTGGGCTCTAGAACCAATGGGATACTACTCAGCTACGAAAAAGACAAAATAGTGCCTTTTGGGACAAAATGAGGTGATTCTGCTAAGTGAAATAATGACAAATGAAAAGAGTTATTGGGTGGTCTCACGCCTTTGCAAAATAGAAATAATCTAAGAAAACAAGCTGGCAAAACACAACAAAAACAATTCTTAGACTCTAAAAAATATAGTGGTTTCCAGAGGGGATGAGGGAAGGGAGTAGGGGGTGGAGGATAGAAGGGGATCAGGCACTGGCCCTGGAGTTCTGATGAGGGGTGAGTGAAGTGCACGCTCACATGGGGGTGAAGCTGTCTTCCTCAATTACAGAATTATGTAAAGGACAGGAAAATCAATAAAATGTGAGCAAGAAACAATTTCTAAGATCATTAGGAAAATTCGAATAGTAAGGAATTGCTACCATCACAGGTGATAATAAGCATGGCAGTATTCCTTAGTAAGCTCTCAGCAGTGATACATACTGAAGTATTTACAGGAAAAAAATGACATGATGTTTACAACCTCCTTTTTGGGGAGGGAAATTCCTCAGTAGAATAAGACTGACAAAATGTTGATAATTATTGAAGTTGAATGATGGATAGGGAGGGGCTAGTTACACTATTCTCTTCATTTTCATATGTTAAAATTCTCATGGTAAAGTTTATTTTTGTAAAAATAAAAGCACCATGCGACTTCTACACAAAGAAAGCTAAGTCATTTTGTAAAACTGATTCTCAAAGGACAGCATGGGCGTTTTGGGGAATGCAGCGTACCTCTGAAATACTGTGGGAAAGTAGCATCGTCCTTTCTCCCTTGTTTTGTTGAGGAGGGCATAGAGGGGGCGATTATGTCAACATGTGCCTAGAAGTCCTCACTGCCCCATGTTTAAGAGGGGGTGAGTCTTCTCCATCATCGGGAAAGTCCTATCATGGCCCCTGAGAAGCTGGCCGGGTGTCCCTCAGTTATCCAGGGCCTGGTTTCTAAGGAATGACCTTGGAAGTTGTCATCAAATGGTCAGATAAAACCTCATGAGAGATTTAGAGATCATCTGCTGGGCCTTGAATTTCTGCAAGAGTTCTGGTCCTAAGAGATAAGAATTACATGAAGAGAATCAAGTTCAAAGGTTTTTCAAGTTAGAAGAAAAATGTATGTATATATCTGATGAGCCAAAGAAATGCAAAATGAAATCAAGTGAAGTGATCATTTTGGTGGAGGTGACCGAGTCTAAACTGGATGAAAACAGGATTCACCTCCAAAGGATGCTATACACCACCTATCTGAAAATGATGAAGTCGCTGTTACAAAGAATAAACACGGCCTGGTTAATTATATCAGTGGCACGGGAGAACACAGTCACAACCTAGCCTACCCCCAAAATCACATGGGAAACCAACCTTCCATTGTATGGGATGACAAACTTCTCTAGTGGAGTAGCAATCCTACTCCAGGAAAATGCAGAATTAAGGATAGAAGTATTTCAGATAATTAGAATAATAGCAGTATTATATTTTGATCTTAAAGCACTGATTATATATGTGTGTGAATATATATATGTTTACAATTTTAAGTATTTGTGGTGTTTAAAAGAATGTAATGTCTTCTGGGTCTTGAGTCAGGCCTTTAATTCCAATTTTAATTTGAATTGAGTAATTTAGATTTGTGCAGTGAAGTTGAAATCTTACTAAATTTATAAACTGAATTAGGATATATAACATATGTAAGCAATGTTCTATTTATAAGTTTGATTTATTAGGGTTATAAACATTACTTGAGAATTTGGAAGTTTTAATTGTGAAGTAAGAAAACGGAAAGTTTTTTTTTTTTTTTTTTTAATATAAGTGTAAGAGTTGAAACCACAGAACTCCTAGAAGAAAGCACAGGTGGTAAGTTTGCTGATACTGGTCTTGATGATGATTGTTTGGATCTGACTCCAAAAGCAAAAATCACCTAGTTGGTCTATATCATACTAAAAAGTTTCTGCCCAGCAAAAGAAACTATCAATAAAGTAAAAGTATGACCCACTGACTGGTAGAAAATATTTGCCAAATCATATCTCTGATAAGGAGTTAACAAGCAAAATATATAACCAATAACAACAACTATATAATCCAATTAAAAATGGGAAGACGATTGATCTGAATAGACATTTTCCAAAGAAGATATACAGATGGCCAAACAGGCACATGAAAAGATGCTCAACATCATTAATCCTCATCAGGGAAATGCAAACCAAAACCACAATGAGATCACATCACACCTCTTCGAAAGGGTATTATCAAAAAGACAAAAGGCAACAAGTATTAGCAAAGCTGTGGAGAAGAAGGAACCCTCATATACTGGTGGTGGGAATATAAATTAGTACAGTCACTATGTAAAACAGTATGGCCATTCTTCAAAATCTAGAACTAGAGCTACTTGTCCAACAAAGTCAATGGTGTTTATCCAAAGAAAATGGCATCACTAATTTCAAAAGATATCTATCCCTATGTTCACTGTAGCACTATTTATAATAGCCGAGATATGGAAGCAACTAAGTGTCCATTAATGGATGAATGAATAAAGAAAATGTGGTACAGTATATATACATACAATGGAATATTATTCAGTCATAAAAAGAGTGAAATCCTGCCATTTGTAACAATCTGGATGGACCTTGAGGGGATTATGCTAACTGAAATAAGTCAGACAGAGAAAGACAAGTATTCTATGATCTCGGGTACATGTGGAATAAAAAAAATCAAATCCTCAAGCTCATAAACACAGAACAGATGGGTGGTTATCAGAAGTGGGGGGTGGGGATGGATGAAATGGGTGAAGTGGCTCAAAATGTACAAACTTTCAGTTATAAAATAAATAAGTCTGGGGAATGAAATGTCTAGCATAGGCACTATAATTAATAATGCCGTCTTACATGTTGAAAGTTGCTAAGAGAATAGATTAAAAAAAAAGAAACGGAATGTATTAAATTTGTAAATTTAGTTAAAAATGCTTGAAGGCATTTAATTAAGTTTTAAGTAGGCTCAACATTATTCAAGGACTTTCAAAAGGCTATTCCTAAATTTTATTAGCCTTATACACAGACCAGAACTTTAAGTTTTTTTAAAAAAATTAGGAATTTGATTTTTTGAATTTGTAACTTTAACGACATGAATGTTGATTTTTAAAACACACACACACAGACACACATAACCCCAGAATACTCTTTTCAATGCACAAAAACAACCTTTAAGGAAGCGTGTGCGTGTGTGTGTGCTTGCACACATACTGCTCACAAAGGGTGACTAGGTAAGAGTGTGACAGAAAGAGCCATGTTTCTAGTCTTTTGCTCTGTGTCTGTGAGGAGGTGGGGATAACGTCTTTCCTATGCCTTCTACTATATTAAAGATGGCAGCAAATTCTTTGAAACTCCTTTCAAGAAATGAGGATTGTGTCGCTTCTCTTGAATCTGGGTGGCTCTGTGCTAGTTTGGCCAAATTTGGTGAGAACAAATAAGCTGTTACTCAAGCTCCAGCACTGCCACTCTTGACTCTACATCCCAGATGAACTCCCATTTTTGTGGCCAAGGACATATTCAAGGAGGTCCATCTTTAGGGAGTCAACCAACATTGCCAACATGGATAATTCGTGATATAGCCATGCCCTGGGATGTGCTGCAGAGTGAAAAAAGAATAAACTGGAGCTACGTCTATCAACATGGGCACATCTTACAGACATAAAAAAAGGAAAAGAGCAGAGTGTAGAATGTATTTGTCAACTTTCGTTATTGCTTTTTGAAGTCTTTTTAGGCTTTTTTCCTAATTCCCACTTGTCCATGAAATGGCACCATCTCATATATTCTGTATATCTGTTTACTGTGATTTACACATTGAGAGTAAGACTGGGCCTCCCTGGTGGGGCAGCACGTTGAGCGCCGCACTGTGAAGCATCCACGGCACAGCAGCGCGAGTTCGATCCCCGGCCAGGGAGGGGCCCCACATGGCGCAGCAGACCTCTCCTGCCTTGCCCGCTGCTCCCCTCAGCAATGTACTTCGGCCAATCTGCATGTTTTCTTCCCCACTCTGTCTCTGGTGAATCCTCTCACCCCCCCCACACACCTCTGGCCTGCACCCCAGCTCTTGTATGCATAAATAAAACATCTTTAAAAAAAAGTAAGACTTTTTGGGTTCCTTTAAGGACCCATTTTCACCTCCTTGGGGGCATGACCTTCCTGGTTGAGAACACACAACGTAGGATGCGATGCATATACTGCTGGCGCAGCACTCGGATGCACCAAAGTGGACCCATACGTATGTGCACGCGGCAAAGACGTAAAGGAATGTGGGGGAACGGTAAGGACAATGGTGGCTCTGGGTGGGGAGGGAGGAGACAGAAATTGGAGGTGGGTGCACAGGGGACTCAGGTGTGTTGACATCTGCGTGGCTGTTTCTGCTGACTCGGTGGAGTATCGGCGAGTGGGGCGGCGGCCCCTACATTCCATCCAGACTGACTTTTACCAGCTTTCTTCTACTTGAAGACTTCTCCTGTGCTGCCATTAAAAAACTGTCTTGTGGGCCTCCCTGGCGGCGCAGTGGGTTGAGCAACGCACTATGAAGCAAACCGCAGCCACTGCAGCACGAGTTCGACCCCTGCTGCCGGCCAGGGAGGGGACCCACATGGCGTGGCAGACCTCTCCTGCTGTGCCCGCTGCTCCCCTCAGCAGTGTACTTC
>JAGFMF010011596.1:1009555-1025385 GCA_019455555.1 Galemys pyrenaicus | reverse complement strand
GCTCCCCGCTCTGTCTGTGGTGAATCCTCTCACCCCCCACACCTCTGGCCTGTACCCCAGTGCTTGTATGCATAAATAAATAAATCTTTAAAAAAAAAGTTAAAAATAGAACTATCTGATCTAGCCACTTCACTTTGCTTATTTATCCAGAGGAAACATCACCACTAATTCAAAAAAGACACCGGTGCCCTCAGGTTCACTGCAGCACCAGTCATAGCCAGTGAGCTACAGAAACAAAGTGTTCATCCATGGACGAAGGGATAAAGACAATGTATATGCATAATAGGGAATATTATTCACCCATAAAAAGGAATGAAACGTTGTCATCGGTGACAACATGGGTGGACTCTGAAGGCATTATGCTAAGGGAAATAAACCAGACACAGAAAAGTACTGGATGATCTTACTCGTATGTGCAATCTAAAACACCAATTAAGTGCCCAGTCAAAAACCAAATTCATAGGTACAGAGAACAGATTGGTGGTTGACAGTGGGGGGTGGGAGGCATTTGGGGAGTGAGAAAAATGGGTGAGGGGGGTCAAAGAGACAGATAAGGAACACAAGGAAGGAGGCAGGGAAAGCAGGTGGACAGTTGTCCCAACAGCCTACGAAAATGAGGCTGGGCGGGTGTCATCTCCCCAAGAGGTGAGACGTGGTTGGAATTAAAATGGATTTTGAAAATCAGTTCAACAGGACTTGCTAACAGTCTGGATGGGAGTTATGAGAGGCAGAAAATTTGGGGTGGCTCCAAGGATTCATCTGGAGGGAGGGGAGACCCACAGGTTCCTGTGACCTGCTTCCTGCGCCTGAATCTGGTCCTGTCTCCTGACATACCATTCTCTTCTTCTTGACCTGGCTGATGTCTATGCATCCTCCAGAAGTCTCCCCAGTGCTGTTTCTCCCAGAAACTGTCCTGGAGATTCCTGCCTGCCTTTTCTGTCCTCTGTTGAATTCTGTGCCAACCTTTACCTTGAGTTCACACATCTGCCAACTCGACTGACTGGAAGTTTCATTAAGGGGGCAGGGGAGGAACTGTGCCTTATTCATATTTGAAAAAATCTTATTTTTGGTCTCCCCAAGTCAGACACTGAGCCAAGGACTTGCTCAGAGATAGGTGATGACAAACGCCCCAGGTTGCAGGGGAGAAAAGGGAGCTGTGGAAGGAAGGAAAGCCAGGACGGGGGAGGAGGGGTGTGGGGGTGTGGGCAGGAGGTGCCTCCTGACTACATTACTGCTGTGGGGATGTACACCTGGTCCTGGGGAAGCCCTCACAGAATTGCACCCCTCCTCCCTCCCTAGAGCTGGGAAGGGATAAGCCTGGGGCTAGGAAAAGCCTGGCCACTTCAGGTGCTCTACCCAGGCTAGAGGAAGCTTCTGTGGCCGTGCAAGGGTCTGGGCAAAGAAGCAGATTCACAGGCCTCAGGTGGAAGGTGGTTGCGGGGAACTCAAGGAGGCTGAGCTTACAGGGGATGGGGATCAATGGTGATTACTATGAACCCAGTGCATATATTCTTACACCAAAATAAATCAAGTCAGACTACCTTAAGTTTGGGGGGAATTCATCTACAAAATTCACCTGTTTCAGACACTATTTTATTAGCAAACGTGTTCTAAATTTCATACACCTTATAAACTCTTGGAACACCACCTGTGCATATTCTGGAAACTACCTGGACATATTTTCCTCCCCTTATCCCTTGGATTAGAAAAAACAGACTTCAGTTGTTTTAAATATTTATTTATTTATGCATACAAGAGCTGGGGTACAGACCAGAGGTGTGGGGGTTGAGAGGATTCACCAGAGACAGAGTGGGGAGCAGAACAGGCAGATCGACTGAAACACACTGCTGAGGGGAGCAGCGGGGAGAGTGGAGAGGTCTGCTGCGCCATGTGGGTCCCCTCCCTGGCCGGGGATTGAACTCATGCTGCTGTGTAGCGGATGCTTCCCAGTGTGGTGGATGCTTCACAGTGCGGTGCTCAACACACTGTGCTACCAAGGAGGCCCCAGAGACTGCATTTTGTAAACAAAACTTGGTTATGACTCCTGGGCCTGGAATTCTTTTGGGGATTCACGGAAACATGAGTTCTGGTGCTTTGAGAATGCTATTCCGTTTCTCTTTGACTTAAGACAATTAGCAAGAGGACCTTAGCTGCTTATCGGATCAGAGTTTCACTTAAGTTTTCGTGACTAGAAATTAGAGAGCAGTTTCCAAGGTAACAGAAACCAAGACCTTTGTTGTCCTGCATATCGGGAAGTAAAAATGGGATCCTACCTGTCTTAGTTCTTGCCAAGGTCTCAAAAGTTGTGAATAAAACAAAAATTGTTGAGCGCCCTCATGTTCCAGCATTCCAACATGAGGTGCCGGGTACCTCCCCCTACCCCGGCAATGTGAGGCCTTGCCTACACTTCAACCTAAATAAACACAAGGACCGCACTTGAGAGGCCAGGCCTGGGGGGAGCGGTGCTCTGGACTCTGCTGTGGTCACTGTCACCTGTTTCCTCACCCCTGGGTAGGGGAGGAGGGACCTGCTACACAGTGACTGAGGGGGCTTCATGGACCCCTCTCAGAAAGAGCTTGCTGCATGAGTCCTCTGTGGACACGCAGAGGTTAGAACCACACCCGTGACAAGAGAGGACAAAGAGCAGGATGACTTCAAAGCAGCACACCTACGAGGCGCAAGCCACGGGCTCTGATCTTTCGCAGTTTCTGAGGCAATCAAGATGTCTGCGGTGTTGTGCCACATCTGAGGACTCGGGCGGCTCCTCCTTGGCCTCTTGCAGCTTGGAGTAGCACCTTTTTTGTGAGGAGAGGACTTGGAGTTTCCATCGGCCTCAAGCAGTCAGTGATTTGAAAGACATCAGGAACCTTGCCTTAAAGAACGTGAAGGCGTAACCAGCTGAGTTAAGATGTCTTTCCAAGACTTGATGGAAGGAGTTTGGAAAGAGGCTACGAGAGATCCCTATGGAGGGGCCGTGTGAGTCTCTTAGCCTGTGGGAGGGAAGAAGGCTGTACTCGCTGCGCTCTTTCTCTTGAGGGTGGGGAAGAGGTTTTCCTCATTTTCGAGGCTCGTAGGAAGCTTGGTGTGCCAGACTTGCTCCTGGACGCTCGGGGACCTTCTGGTTCCTCTGCTGCTCCCCATCATTTTCCAGAGAGCAGCAGCAGGAGACAGAAATCAAACAAAAGACAAAACCCGTTGGGGCACAGCAACCACTGGCGGAGGCTTTAAAATGCACATTCTCAGGCCTCCATCCTCTGGATGAGCCGGAAAGGTGGGGGCCAATGTAGGAATCTTCATATTTAAAAGATACCTTGAAGGCTACTGATGGAACCCTCCTGAAGCACACTGTCAGGAATTCTGATCTACTGTTTTCCCAGCGTTATGCTTGCTTGAAGAAAACACATTAAATTTCTAGGTGCTTCACAAATCTAATTTCTCAGCTACCCCACGGTTATGAAAGCCAGGGATCTCTCTTTTCTTATTACACTTACAGCTACGGTCATTTCTTCCTAAAATTCCAGTTTCTGCAGGCCCCGAGGTTAAGTGGGAGCATTTCTCCTCACATTCCTTCTAATTGCTAGAGAGAGTTACTGTATTACTGTATTGGGTTTTGCAACCTCTTCACCATACCCCAGAGGGGGGCACCATCTCAGTGGGGGCCTAGTGCTCTCTCTTTGCAGCGATTTGTAGAGTCAGTCAAGCTTATAAAGTGTTTCTCAGCTATTTGCACCTATTTGGACTGGGGCATGGCATAAAGAGATGATGCAAACAGAATGGCATCTAGTTTGCAGGCAGGTGGTAAGACATTTCCTCTCCTCCCTCCAGTAACTGCCCCAGCCCTGGGAAGAAATTTGAGTGCAATCTGCTGGGAAGCCTTTGCAGGGAAAGGCTGAGCTATTAAGCGTGGAACTGACAACATAAACTGGTAATGCCTGCAGACTGAAAAGCGAGTATCACTGATGAGACAGATCAAGATGTTGGGTGTATAGAAGATGTTGGGTGGATAGAAAAAAATCTATCCACTGAGGGTATAATAATACCATTTGCTGAGCATACTACAGGTCAGGTACCAAACCAGTGTCTGCTTATAAACCTTTTCTTATCCATTTTCATCACAAGGTTGACAGGCATTTTAATCCCCATGCTACAAAAATACAGTAATACAAAAATCCCCATACTACAAAAAGGGAAACTGAGGCTCTGAAAATGCAAATTTGCTCCCTATAACACAGTTACCAAGTAGAAAAGCTGGGATTCCTCTCCTGTTTCTTAACCACAACTGCTTTCCTGCCATTAGGCAGCTCTACATCCAGTGAAGTCTGCGAGGGGAATGGAAAGGAAGGAAAGAGGACAAGAGAGAAGATAAAACCCTTGAGTTGCAAGCAACACAAATGCCTTCCTGGTGGATATTTATGCCGAGTTCGGGGATATTCTTGCTGTTACACTGATCCTGCTTCTTTTAGGTTTATGTTTAGAAGTGTTTCCACATCTGCTGAAGCAAAAACATACTTCTTGAAATAAGTAGATGGGGATAGAATTTTGAAAATAACCCAATATACTTTTGATTTTCTTATAAGGGTTCTTCCCCTTCCACTACCTTGTGAGTCATAGGCCACTGGTCAGGGAAAGAGTGGGAGGAATCAATGATGAGACACAAGGAAGGAGGAAATGGAGCAGAGATGCTTCTACTCCACCGGGACAGGAAGTAGGATCCAAGGAAACAGACAGAGGTTTAAGAGATCAGTCACCTATGCCCTGACTTCTTCCCATGCTAATGGCTGCATCTTGGGAGGTGAAGATAGGTAAGTTAAAAACTCCCTGTAGTTTGATGGGTGATGCCAAAATGAGGGCAACTCATGCTACCTCCTATTAGGACACTAGGAGGAAAGCTGACAAGATACTCCTACAATGCTCAATACAATGCTCATATTCCAGAAGATAACTTGGGGTTCACTGAGTTCATCTTGTTGAAATCTGCCATAGAATTCTGCTATAACTGCTTTAGACAGCTTTTAATTTAGTTTTGTTAGAGTTTGCGTCACCAATTGTATTGACACATACATGGTCTCTTTTTTAACTGCTTTTACTCTAGTAGTATAATAAAGTGAGTCAAATTTCCTGCGAGGTCAAAAAAATCTGACATCTCCTATGCATACTAAAATGTCATTCCTTATATGGCAAGAATAGAATTGGTTCTTCACTGCCTGGCAATTCTTCTGTTCCTGATACAGCATCGATGTGAGACGCACCATTAACACTTTGTGTTCACGATAATGACACCCACGTGGGTTAAATGCTTTACAAAGAAAATTCATCCTAGGCACATGGACTGACTTGCTTTAAGGAATATTGCAACTGTTGGACATACTGAAAAAGACAATGACTCGAGAACATCCAGCACTGCCTGGTTTTCACCATGAGGGTCCCTTGATGGCATCACTATGTCTTGGCGATTCAGCTTCAGATGCTTGGTGAGTTGCTTACAAGGATGGTTCAATCTGCTCACGGTTTCTAGTATACGTGTCCCATAGTAGTGACCTCCCATATTGACTTTGGGCTTAGCCTTGTGACTTGTTTTGGACAATGGAATGTTAGCATAGGTGATATCAGCAGGTACTTTAAAAGCGCTTGCATATTCAGGCTTGTCCTCTTGGTGTTCCTCGAATCTTGCCATCAAGCCGGGCTAGCTTGCTGGAGGATGAGAGACCACTTGAAGGTGACAGTCAGACCCTAGTCAGTCTGGCAGCTGATTATTAGCTACATGTGTGAGTCCCAACCAAGGTTGACCAAGGTAGCTCAAATCAGCAGAACCAGCCAGATCAGCCCAAAGTAAATTGATGACCTAAAGAATCACGAGCTCAGTAATATATAGTGGTGACTTTAGGCCTTTACCTATTTGGGTAGTTTGTTATACAACCATACAACCAATACAGAGATCAAGAGCAGAGATCAAGAGCAGAATTATTTGTTATTAAGGGATGACCTTATAGAGGATGGATGAATAAAAGGAGCAAAACCGATGGGATGACAGGGTTATTATCAGTGAATTTTCTCCTTTAGGAGAATTTTCATGGAAATCCAAAGTATACTCAAAAGACATCTTAGGTAGCAAAAAACCAAAATAAAACAAAAATAAAAAACAGCCTAAGGTTAGCAACTGCTTAACACCAGTGGTACTTTGCTGCACCCATATCCGCTCTCATAATACAGTAGATCTAGAAAGGAGGGGGTGCAGGGAGAACACTACCATGTCCACATGTGGGTGTGGTCAGAGGCTGGAGAGGCAGATTTACATGTATACATTCTTCCAGTTCGGGCTCGCCATCTCTAGAATCTGAGAACTGTATCAAATACGCTTCTTTGAAACCACACTCGGGTTACTTTGCTTGCATGTGGAAATCGGTATATTTTACAGATGAGCTTTTACATTTTATGTCTAAGGTTCGAAATCATCTATATTCCAGTGTGATGTGAGGAATGGATTGGGTCGAGAGGGACAGTTCATGGAGACAAGTCAAGAGGCCATGTAGTGGTCCACGGGAGCAAAAGAATGATTAAAAGTAAGCTTGGTTGTGAAGAGGCAAAGAAGTGGATGAACTCAAAAGTTTGCAGCCAGGGCAGTCAGGACTGGACGAAGGTGGGGGGAAAGGCAGGAGTCAAGGGGTGATGCCTGCTGATTTCCAGATGGAGCAGTTTGGTGATGCCATTTGCCATGTGCTAAGTACCCTTATCTTTGCTGTTGTTCTCTGGGAAAAAGAGCAGGGGCTCAGGAGCGTTATTTCGTTAGGATGACTTGGGCACAGTTCTGGCCCAGTAAGCCTTTTGTAAATGTCACATTTTATTTTCATTGCCCAGTCACACAGTATTCTGACTCCAAAGTCTACACTCTAAGCCAGTGCTTCTCAAATTTTAATGTGCTTACACATCACCTGCATAGCTTGTTAAAATGCAGATTCTGATTTAGCAGCTTTGGAGTGAAAAATAAAGAGTCAGGTGATGCTGATAGTGCTGTTCCAGAAACCATTTTCTGAGTAACAAAGAACTGGAAAACTTACGCAAACATGGAACTGTGGGATATTCTTGCCATTGCACTTGGTAATAGTCATGAAGTCACTTTGGCAGCCACAGGAGCTGAGTAGTATGCTTTATACAGTACGCTGTATACTCACCGAGTGTGGGGAAAGTGTCACCAGCAGCTATCTGAGTTTGTCTTGGGGCTTCAGTTTCACACTGTTGATACAAACAGCTGGGATGGATCTCGGACAGAACGCCAAGTATGAAGCTCTGACGTGGTAAGAGACTGGGACATGCGGAATGGTATTGACTAATTTGTTTGAATTTTCTGGATTTTCAAATTTCTGTTTCAAAGTTTCAAAGTTCTGGTTTTTAAGTTTTTTTTTTTTGGTGAAAAATAAATATTCAAGAATGAACCTAATCTGCTCTAGGAAGAAGTACTTGACTAGATTGTTTTGTGGCTGGAAGAAACAGGGTGTTGAAGAACTTTTCTGGGCATTTCAACAGAGACCTGGGGCAGCCTGGCACCGAGTGCCCTTGAAATGTAAGTGATCGAACCACATTTGACATTTTTTAATACATAAAGACTCATCCCTCTTTAAGAAGCTATCCCCAGTAGTTGACAGAACATAAAAAGCTAAAGAAGCTATTGCAGGCTGTCAGAGACTATTCAACTATGTTAGTACAGGCTCGGTTCGCTTGCTCGACAATTTAACCCGGGATGCTGCTGACAGATTTCCTAAGCAGCTCCATCAAGCTGTATGCAACCTGACAGCATTTTTAAGTACTAAGCCCACATTTTTGTCAAAGAAAAACATTTTAAGCTGATTTCTCTCGGGGGTGTCAAGGTGTGAAATGGCTTTCATGCACTGTCAAAAGAATCATGGTGCGTTGGCATCACAAGTGATTTTCATCACCAAACTTAGGGGCTGGAAAGAGAGTCGAATCCATAGAAGTCACAGAAACTCAGAGTTGCTAGGAATTGAGCATGGCTGCCCATGATGCAATGGGAAAGTGTGAGACACAGAGGTGAACTACTTGTTTATTATAAGCCACAGAACGAGTGACTTGCCAGCCTTAACACGGTTCTTGGTGCTGCTGATTGTGCAAAATTATCATATTAGAATTTGAAGGGCCCAGATCGCCCATAGAGATATTTCTTTTTTCCTCAAATCTTACTGATTTGCCATTTGTTTACACAGTGTATAATTTGGGGAGTACAACATCATATCTCATTTGTGCACGCTTTATCCACTCTCCACCAACACTCAATTGCCAGTGACCTACCCCCTTTTTTTCCTACTCCCTTTCTCCCATCCCCTCTGGTAAACCAGTATATTTTTCACAGAGTCTAAGAATTATTTTTATTGTATTTTGCCAGTTTGTTTTCTTTGGCTATTTATATTCTGCAAATGAGTGAGAGCATAAGTAACTGTCTTTCAATTCTTGACTTATTTCACTAGGCAGAATAACCTCAAGATGCATCTACTTTGTCCCAAAAGGCACTATTTCACCTTTTTCATAGCTGACTAGTATTCCATCGGTTCTAGAGCCCACAACTTCGTTATCCAGTCATCTGTCAATGGGCAAGTAGGTGGAGGCATGACTGGGCTATTGTGAATAACACCGCCATGAACACAGGAGAGCAGGAATCCTTTCATATTAGTGTTTTCATGTTCTTAGGGTAAATACCCAGCAGTGGGAATGCTGGATCTTAAAGGATTTTGATTTTTAGTTTTTTGAGGAACCTCTACACTGTTTTTCACAGAGGCTGCACCAAGTTACATTCCCACCAACATTGGATGAGGGTTCCTTTTCCCTTGGAGATATTTATTGAAGCACTTGGGGAACTGAGAAAATATGGGACCCTCCTCACCCCACATCCAGATGGAAGGTTTTGACTAGCTTCTGCCCTTGATAAATGGGATTTAGATAGTTTCCACATCCTACAAATAGGAGACTCTTGACATCACCTCCTCCTCCTTAGAATTTAAATAAGATGAAGAAATTTTTCCTCTCTGGAGAACGATAAATACTGGATGGGCTGACTTATATGTGGAATATAGAGAAACCAAACAAAGGGTCAGACAAAGACAAACTTTAAATCAAACTCTTGAAAGCTGACCATGGACCTGAGGCATCCAGGAGGGAGGGAGGAGACAGGGGGAGGGGTGAAAATGGGGGGAGGAAGAACAACGGACTATGGTGGAAGACTATGGGTGCCTTGGTGGTGGGAGAGCTACAGTGGTCACAGCGAGGGAAGAAATCCTGCACTGTCACAAAATTAACTATCGCAGTGGTGCACGGATGCATTGGTGGTGACATTCTTTGGGGGGTACGCACGAGAAAAATCAAGCAAATATTGTAAAAATAAATACAAAAGAAAAAGATCTTTGTGCTGCCCTGAAAACATGTTCATTTTAATAAAAAGCTAGTAAAAAATTAACTATTGCAAAAAGGATGTAAGATAATGGTACTACACTCGCAAAGAAAAAGAAGTTTCTTCTCTTCGCTGGGGATGACGTGAACTAAAAGATGCTCATGGGAAGGAAGAGCGAATGGTTTCGTGTGATAAGGGCTCCTACCCAAGAGTGCTCCAGGGATGAGCAAGATGGGTCTCAGACGTTAATTATACGGCCCAAAATACTGAATTTTGATGCCTTTGATTTCCCCAGCTTTAGTCTACTCCCTCCCTTAGTTCTACAATGAAGTCGCTATAGAAAAACAGCAAGTCCTTTCTAATGTGACCTAAGGAAAGAAGGGCACTGGTTCCCCCGTGGGCTACAGTAGCAAGGCCCGCTCCTGCAGGGGTGAAGGGCAGCGCTCAGCATGGCACTCAAGGCCATCAACGCTCTGGCTCCTGCCCTGCCCACACCCACCCACTGCTCAGCCACAGGGAACCACACTCCCTTTCAACACGCATCTTCCTTCTCCTTAACTCTGTGTCTTTGCACTTGCCCTTCAATCTGCCCGGAATATCCAAGCCCCTTCTATCTTGCGAACATTTACTCACCCAATTAGACCAGGTCAGCGTCTCTTCCTCCGCGGGGTCCCTGGTCAGAGGCAGTGACTCTGTCTTTGTGCTATTTAGCGCGCTCTGCTCTGACCCTAACTGCGGGGGTCTTATAATTACTCATTTACATGGGTGTCTCCTGCAGCGACAGGCAAGCCTGGTCTGCTTATTTGAGTCACCTGGTGGGTTTCAGAAAAACTCCCTCTGTCCTGGCCTCCCCCCCAGAGATTGTAATTCAGGTCCGGGCTAGGGTGGGGGCACCGGTGTTTACCCTGCAGCTCCGCAGCGCTGCCAGTGTGTAGCAGGCCCTGAGGCGTGCTGGGGCTAGGCCGCTGCTCTGCACATGCCATGCTTATTTGTGTTTCCATTAGCCCCGCCTAGAGTGCCCCGCACAGCGCCTAGTCGCGCACCTGCTGAATGACCCGCTGTGGCCAAGGGATTTAACTTGGGGGGGGGGTACACATGCATCACAAAGGGGAAAATGTGGCCTCCTGACAACAATGTGTTGTCAAGTCATATCAACCTGTAACAGGGAGGTCCCCAGGAAAGGGGGAAGTTCCAGAATCCCGGTTCGCAGTAAGTGGGTGGAGCTGAGCAGGAAAAGAAGATTCTGCAGAGAGGAGGACAGAAGGAAGGGAGGAAGCAGAAAGCAGGATGGAGAGCAGAAAGCAGGATGGAGAGCAGCAAGGAGACGTGGAGGAGGCACGTGGAGCAGAGGGACATGTGAAGAAACTGTGCTTGCTTTTCGGTCTTGGCCTGGTTGGAACAGATGTGGGTGAGAGACCCATGGGGAGGTGAACCATGGCAGCTTTCACCTTGATTTTGGCTTTGTTCTTTTCCTCCTGGATTTGTCTGATTCTTTCTGACCCTTTTCTATGGGTCTCTACTGAAAGGTCCTTCTGACGTGTGGCAGGCTTTTGGGCCTTGCTTTGGGCCAATCCTATTTGGCTGGACTTTTACCCTCAAGGAGATGGGTAACTTTGGATGCTTGACTTAGTAACTATATTCTTTGTCCTTTCTGTACTGTACCCCAATTGTATTAAAGTTCCTTTCCATTAAAGGTTTTATATGTTTGTCTTAATGCGGCGGATGGCAGAACCCATTCAGAGGGGGCAGGTTTGGGGGCCTGGGGTGCTCCTCATCCTGCCCTGTAACAACCCTACAAAGAAGCTGCCTAGACAACTATTTGTTTGCTACTAAGGAGGGCAGAAGTAGGAGGGGGTGAGATTGAGGTTTACAGTTGGGGGCAAAGTCCAGCAGGGAGCACAGCTGGGTGAGTCAGTACAGAACAACAGAAGTGCTAATGTTTGCAGAGCTACACCGACTGGGCCCAGCCCCAGCTCTGTCCCTTATTACTTCTATGGTCTTGTCTCTGGGCAACTAGAAGGCCCACTGATTCCAGTAAGCACATCCACGACCCCCTAAGTTTTAAGGCAGGATGCTAGTAACTTCAGGGCTGGACCAAACCAGCCGTTCCCAAGATGGTGATGGGGTAGCATTGCAACCCCATCAAAAAGAAATCCTCTGCTCACAACCCCTCGGGCCCCAACCTAGGTCCGAGATGTACTACTCTTCCCATAAAAGGACCCCGAGTCCTCTGGCTCAGCAAACAGGTGTCTCAAGCAAGAACTCAGCCACAGCCATTCCCTGATCAACACACTTGCTGAGGCCACCTGGCTGGCAGCTGCATTATACCCACGTGACTGGCGCGGAGTAGGAACAGAACCAGTCGGGGGTTAGCCCCAACGGTCAGTAAGTCTTGTTCCAATTACTTCCCCGGCTTGTCCTCATTTTTTCCATCTGCAAAACTGGATGTTGATGTTTACCTTGGTAACTGGCTTTCCAGGACTGCCATGATGACTCCATGAGTTAAAGCAGATAGGCCTTCTAGAACAATGGGAGTACAACGTCAGCTACCACTGCTGCTACTGCGCTTCGACCACTGTCGCTGAGGAGATGGAGGCTGCTGCAGCAGAGCTAATGGGGTGAGTCTAGTTACTCACGTAGCAGAGCATCAATGCAGTCGTACTATGTCTTCTGCTCTGTCTATGCAGCACCCTTGAGCTAAAGTGTTAGAAGGAGCTGCTGCCTTTTACCTTGAGAGTACAAAAGTGTTGGGGAGATGCGCTGGGACACCTTGTCCATTCAGCTAGAGAATGACCAATGATGGCACTCAGCTTTGCAAAGAGAGGCCTCCAGCGACATTTAAGCACAACTGGCCTGGGGCCTTTGGCCAAGCACACGCACCATGGTTGCCCTACAGCCCTGCTGGGGGGCAATTTCAGGTAAGTACCCACAAATACATTCCTGCCCCATCCCCACTGTTTTCCTCAGGAAACTCAGAGAGCACAGCGCATATTTCTGCTGAAGTATTTTCTTTTGGAAATGGTATTGAGTCACAGAATAATGATACCTTTTCTGGACTTCTTATGTGAAGTTACAGGAGAACGAACCCTTCAACCGTCTCCTGTTCTATGTAACGTGGAAAAGAGCCATCAACTACATGCCAGGCAGAATCATGATCCCTCTGGTTCAATCTCCACATAAAAGCCAAACATAAAACCCAAGTATGATTAACTTCATTAGGAACAAAATTATCTTGTACATTTAATATTCTGGTCTCACAGTACCTCAGACTGTGACTGTGTTTGGAGACGGGGTTCACAAAGAAGTGGCTAAGTTCAAGTGAGCCTGTGAGAGAGTGAGCCCCAATCAACCGGACTGGAGTCCTTAGAAGAAGAGGAAGGTAGACTCTCAGAGACAAGAGGGAGCACACCCACAGGGGGATGACTCTGAGGAGGGGGCCAGAGGATGGCCATCTGCCGGCCAATGAAAGAGCCCTCAGAAGGAACCACCTCCGCCGGCTCCCTGACCTGCCTTTGCAGGCTCCAGGTCTGTGAGGAAAATGCATTCCTGTCGTTTCAGGCATCAGTCTGGGATTTTATTATGACAGCCCTGGCCAAGGAATTCTCTCAAAGCTGACCAAGGTGTAGTCCTCTTCTGGGCCCCTCTTTCTGGATAGATTTGGCTTGGAAGGTGCGTGATGGTGCTGATTCTTTTGTCAGGTCTTAGTGACCCAGCCGTGGGTGTGCGAAGCATTGCTCACATGAACGGGCCACAGCCCACGGGTCACAAGTAGCGCAGTGGAAGCCGCCAGCAGAGGCTGAGCTCTCTTCTACTCAACCCCCAGTCCTGGCCTCCCAAGCAGGGCAGTCTTTGCCACGACTGTTAAATCAGAATTGAGAGCTTATTTTTTATTGTTTCAACTTTCTCTAAAATTCACTCGAGAGACCTAGAACCGTAATTACTGTTGCTTAATTGCTTTATCTTGCTTAAGAAGTCAGATTTTAGCAGTGCTGGGAAGTAAATCATTTTTGTGGCCACAATATGCTGACTAACATAACATAATCACAAATTAATGTATTCAAAAGAGTACATTCCCAGCCCAAGCATATTCAGCAAGCTTGCACTTTTCCTGTGTCCAATGTAAGATAATCAAAGCATCCATTATGACTTTTCCCATAATTCCTATGCTACATATGCAACCTATTCTTGAGAAAGACACCCCATATATTTGCTAATGCTTGTTTTCTTTTCCTCAGCTTCCATGGAGAAATTATTTAAAACATGATCATTATTGTAACAACATGTACAATGACTTATGACAAGTGTCGAGCATTTTCATGGCTGGGGTACTGTACTCCACATTTAATCTTGTACCTCTGTTAGAGGAACAGTATGGAACCAACTCTGAGCCGGGGAATGGTGTCCTGAATGAACTCTTCCTCCCACCCTTCTCTCTCCCCTCCCCGCTGATGGGATCGCAGGAACCAAGGATTACAAGTCCGAGCAGTGCACGCATATGACCTCCTGAGCAGGGGAGCACTGAGAACTAGGCGGAGGTAAGCAGCCATACCTGGTATATAAGCAGGTGCATGTGGGCTCTTGCTAGCTTGCACTTCGGCTCTGACTTACACCCCGGCGCTGTCGGAGGGGGCTTGGAAGAGACAGGTGGAGGAGAGGCATGTAGAGACACTTGGAAGGCACACACGGTTGACACACTGGGGCAGCTGCCCCCGGCCCTTGGCAGTGACAATGGCAGCTGTTGGATTACGTGGCACATTTTGGATTTTCACTCTCTCCTCTGTCCCGCTCTCCAGGACCTGCCTAACCTCTCCTGATGCGGTTTCCTCACAGATGGCACCTTCGACTTACAGCGCGCTCTTGGGCCTCAGGGTCCCTGCTTTAGGCCGAGCCTGTCTGGCTGGGCATTTGCCCATGCCCGTGTGGGGATGGGTCATTTTCAGTGTTTCACTAGGACAGCCTTTCTTCTGTCTCTAGGTGCACATGCTAATTCTATTACAGATCTTTCGCACTAAGGCCATGCTTCCTTTGCCTTGTGTGTGTAGATGCTCAGATCCCTTTGAGAGCGAGCTCTCCTTAACAGCTTGGGGTCCCTGGGTGCATCTGGGTCACACACTAACGTCACCTCAGTCGTTCGTTTTAAAAATAATTTTATGAATTAGCTGATATTAATATTTCCATTTTGCAGATGAAGAAATGCAAATCCAAGGCTACCAAAACCACCTTGCTGTAAAACCTAATGCAATGAAAGACCAAGCTTATACAGTGTTTTATCATGTCATCATCAGTCTTGAGTACATTATATTTTTAGTAACAAACAATGCTTAGAAAAATCTGCACACATCTGGGGAACAGTAGCACAATCCTGGAAAAACAAGAGTCGCTGGAAGTAGACAAGATGGACTTAAAGTAGCTCTGCTCTTGAACTGGGAACTATGAACTGGGGATAATGACTTAACTTTGCCGAACATCAGTTGATTCAATGATCGACAGGTTCACATTACAGCCCTTATGGCATGCTAATCTTTGTGTGGATGTGCACTTTCAGTTCTCTTGGGGAGATACTTTGGAGTGGAAATGCTGAGGAGTATGATACATGTACATTTGACTTTGTAAACGTAGTACGCAAACCATTTCCAAAATGGCTGTATCATTCATTCCACATTCCTATCAGCACCGCAGGAGAGTTCTGTGTCTTCACACTGGCTGTTGTCTGCTGTACCGGTTGTACTCGTAGGGGGTGAAGTAGTATCTCACTGTGGTTGGAATTTGCACTTCCCTAATGACTCATGGTGTCGAGCCTGTTTTCCCGTGTTTAGTCGCCATTGGTATACCTTTGGCAAAATGTCTATCTAACCCTTTTTGCCCATCTTCTTGAGCTGTTTATCGAGCTGTAAGTATATTCTGAATAAGAGGCCATGAGGAGTCTCTTCCGTCAATTCTGAAGTCTCTAGTATCGAGTGCGCCGTGCCATCCAGACACCTGGTGAATATCTAACAGAAAGTCTGAGAATGTCACTCATTTCAATGTAGTCGGGCGGATTATTTATTGAGCAACAGCAATGTGCTGTGTACGTGGCAGGCACTGGGGGTTCAGTGGAGAGCGTAATAGATAAACCTCAGAGAAGCAAGACGTAATCGTTAGCTACCACATGGCTCTCTCTCAGGTGGAACAGCCTCGAATTCGGGCCAGCAGTCTCCTCTGAGGTCAGGCTCTCCCACCCTGCGATACACCGTCTCGGCACAAGTGTAGTTAAATGTAGTCAACGCCTGTCTGTTCAAGAATCTGATTCCAGGGCCTCCTGGTGGCGCAGTGGGTTAAGCAACGCACTGTGAAGCGGACCGCAGCCACTGCAGCACGAGTTCGATCCCTGCCACCGGCCAGGGAGGGGACCCACATGGCGTGGCAGACCTCTCCTGCTGTGCCCGCTGCTCCCCTC
>JAGFMF010011596.1:978443-1009505 GCA_019455555.1 Galemys pyrenaicus | reverse complement strand
CTCTCTGTGGTGAATCCTCTCACCCCCCCACACCTCTGGCCTGTACCCCAGTGCTTGTATGCATAAATAAATAAATCTTTAAAAAAAAAAAAAGAATCTGATTCCCAACGCAATGCAAATCTGTTTGATCACTCCTTGGTGCCACAGAATCTCCCCAATCCCAGGAGCCCCCAGTATTTAAAAGCGCAAGCTGGCACGGAGTAGCACATTATTTATTTGGGTTAATCCAACAGACTAGATTATTCCTACACACGCATGTGGATGTAACCCTGCATGTTCCTTCAAAGGCTTAACCTCCCCAGAAACACAGTAGCCGTTCAGCTCTCTCTTTCCCTGGCCTAACACTCCCCTTTTCTCTTTTTCCATATCGTTGACCTGAGAACCCCCTACTCAGAGGTTCCGGGGACCAGTCTCACTGGGTCAGGCAGGGAATTTTATGCCACACCATTCAGAGGCAGGCTACTGAAAAAGATCAAAGCAGTCAATTGTTGGCCTGGATGTCCAGGGAGTTTTCTCTCGCGATGGCAGAGAAGTCACAGGCTCCCTCCCGCTGGAGCTCTTCGCAGCAACAGGCTCTGCAGCACTCGGCCCAGTGCTTCCTGATCCGCTGCATCTCAGCAGCTTCTAGAGCACCTCTTTCTGATGGGGGCAGCTCCTAATGGCTTGTGCTGCCCATCCTCTGGAGTCCCGTCCTCCAGGCCACTCCCAGCAGCTCTGGTGTCTCCACACAGAGTCCCCTGTGGAGCCTGTGATCTTTTGTGCTTATAGGCTGGGAGGAGAGCTGGCTGGCCACACGGAGCTGTGGGTCCTGGCTGCATTTTCCCTGCTCTAGGCCTCCTGGGAGAGCAGAGGCCCAGCAGGGACGCAACGGCCTTGTCAAGGGCACAGGGGCTGGCCTCAGGCAGATCTGTAATCCAAGGCAGCCTCTGCGTCTTTGGTTGCATGGTCTTGGGCAAGTGATTTGCTCTGTGGCCCCTCCTTCCTTCCTTATCTGTCAAAGACTGTGCGTGGAGGGAGCGGGCGGCTGTCCTACCTCACTGGGTTGCTCTGAGGGTTAAGCGAAGCACTTAGCGTGTGATGCATTACAGGAAGGAATGCACTGAGTCCTACTACTATGGCATTTTTAGATGCTGGATGACTGTTGCTCAAGTAACTGAACTCTGGAAGGGACTTACAAGCAGCGCTGTACTCTTCACATTTGGCTCAAGGGCATCCTGGAAAAATGGCAAAAGAAACAGCTGCTTGCACTTTCCCGGACGCTGCCATGTCCTCACTCTCGTCTTTCTATCTGGATACTGCAGTCTTCCTCCCTCCTTCCCGGAGGAGAGCTCGGCCCTCAGAGAAGCTCCAGTGTCCTATCGGGTTGGAGATATGCCACAGCTCCCAGCAAGGTGTATTTCTAGCACTGTTCTTCCTCTGTTATTATCCATTTTAGCAAACATTATAGCAATTGTTTGTCTTCTTTACCACACTTACAGCGCTTCAGAGACAGGATTTTGCCTTCATTATCTAAACATTTCATTTCAACATGTACTCAATACAAAAGTGATTGATGAGCTACTCTACATTCTTTTCTAATGTGCATGATGTCTCCCAAATCCTGTGTGTATTTTCCATTTACGGCACATCTCCATTTGGATTTGCCACGTTCCAAGTGCTTCCCAGCTACTGACAGTGAGCAGATACTGGCTTTTCTGGAGCCATTTGAAGTGCTCTATCGTCTGTATTCTCTTAGCATTTATGCAGAGCTCAGTTATGGCAGTTAAGACAGATCAGATGACAAATTCTGTTCACGCGTCTGTTTCCTAGGTGCATTTAGAGGATGAGGATTTAGTCTTGTTTGTCCCTGCAGCCCTAGCTCCTGACATGGTAGTTACCACGTAGTAAGTTCTCAATAAGTAATTACTATCTGGAAGAGCGAAGTTATCATTTGTTGAACGACTACTAAGTGGTGCCTGGGACTTTATATGTGATATTCCACATAATCATTACTAGCTGATTGGTCAGTAGCCATCTCCAACGTACAGATGATGCGTCGGGCATCAGAAAGCTGATGTGGCTTCCTTGTAAGTTATAGTTACAAGAGGCAGAGCTGGCGTGGAACCCCTCGGGCCCTAAAATTGCACCATGACCCACCCCAGCAGTCTGGCTCAGCTTCATTTCTAATTGTAGCACCTTCTGCAGAACAGCGCACAGCTGAGCCACAGGTTCCCATTTGCAAAATAAAGGGCTGCAATGGCTAATGCCAAGTCCCTCTTCCTTTAGGGTGTTGCAATTATGACTTACTATGTGTACCAGAGTCAAGTTAAATGTCAAGTCCAGTCTCCATATCTAGGTTGTTTTCCAGAATGAAAAACACGTCCTAAATTATGCATCCTTGTGTCACTTGGTTACCTCCAAAGAGCTACTGTATATATTCACCTGATTATATTGTTAATAGGAACAAAAATTAAATTTTTATAAATGGAATTTTTTTCTTTTATATCCTGCATGAAAAAGCAAAGTTTGTTTTATTGGCATTCATATTTGATCCTAGTGCTTCAAATATTGGCTTCCCCATTTAAGTAGTCTGAAGACCTTTAATGAACTTTGTGGCACTATGCTTAATTTAAACAGGAAAGCATTCATTTTCCTCAGAGTCGTCCCTCCCTAATTCTCACAATCATCCCTTCACTAGGTAACATTTATAAACAAAATATTCTGGTTTATATACAAGCGTTATATGTTTATAAACAAGCATTATAAACAAAACGAAAAGAAGTTTTTACATTGAAATAAAATCAACTTAGAATAGCTTGCATGTTAAGTTCCTCATTGGACTAGGATATCTCAAAGCCCCTTCCAGCTTTAACTTCATATGATTTTCCTGCAAATTGTGTAGTAATGGCTTTAAAATTCAAGGTTTTCTGAAAGTGGAACTCATCGGTAGTTAATGAGTTCTAGAGCGGTGGTTGGCAAGCTGTAGCCTGTGGGCCAAATCCAACCTGCTTCTGGTGTTTACAAATAAAGTTTTATTGGAACACATCGATGCCCAGTTGTTTACGTATTGTTGATGGTTGTCTGGGGGCCACATACGGTTGATAAAGCTGAAAATATTTTCTATCTGGTTCTTTTTGGAAAAAGGATGTTCACCCCGTGTAGAGCACGTTGCTATGGTTGACTAAAGACAAGTGTGGACAGACTCTGCCATGAGACATATTAAGATTCTGAAGGGAGCCACATTTTTTTGGTAGGGGGGTGTTCACAAGATAACCCAGCTGGGATCCAACTCTGGCAAACATTTGATCAAAAAGTCATCTCAGCACTTACATTGCTGGATGATAAAGTTACTTCATGCCAAGTGAGATGCAGATAAGAAATAGCATGCTGCACTTGTTAGGTGGGGTTCTAGAATTTTCTATTGACCACTTCTGTGGCCTTATTAGGTATGGAAAAGAATTTTTGCCTCCTTGTCTTAATTATCATATATGACTGATGACAGTACGCACATACCTCCTGGAGCTGTATGAATTTAAATGAATTTTGATACATGCAAAGGAGTTAAAAAGAACCCATGCTCAAAGAACATTAACCATCATCAGGTAGCTAACTCAGAGGAAGCAAAGCAATGCAGTAAAATACACTCCCCTGAAGTTACTCCAGATTAATTTAGAGACTAAACTAAAGCAACCTCCGCCAAGACTCCATTTATTCTTGTCATGTGGAATCCTGTGGTGACATCACACAAGAAAAAATTTATATGAGAGGAAATTAATTATGTTTGGCAAAGACTCTATTTGTTTATTATTAAAACATGTCCTGATGATGCTCTAGCTGCCACAGCCAGAGGGAAGTAATATAAAAACCAAAACAAATCAGCATATTTGAATGTTGTTTTCTGAACACAATGTATCAGGGAGCGTATGTTGTTTGACAGATACCAAGTCTTTGGGACTCCAGGAGAGACATCCATCATCCCGCAGAACAAAATGAAACTACGAAAGGGGGGGACGCACTGCCATTTACTCTGTCACCAGTGTTAGTTACCGCTTTGGCTTCAAGGAAAGAGCAGCTGCTATTAGTGCCCCGCCCACCTCTGCTCAGCACCGATATATGTGCGTGACAGCTTGGCTTCCCGCTGCCAGCACGTAGGGTCTTTCAAGCATCACTCTGGTCACCAAATTCCTGCCTTCTGAGCACACAGAGTAAGCCAGACATGCCGAAGAATTGACGCCTTCTGGGTGCAGCTTCCACCAATATCCACTGGGAATTGGTGGATAGATACCCCAGCTCTCTTGCCCTTCAGATGTAATATTTCTGAGGTGGATACTTTATACTGAATAAGACCCAGTTTTCTAAAGTAGTAACTTGCTATGGAAACAACCTACAGGCCCAACAACAGAGGAGCAGATAAAGAAGATATGATGTATACATATTGTGGAATACTACTCAGCTATAAAAAGGAAATCTTGCCATTGTTGACAACATGGATGGGAGAGGAGGGGATGATGCTAAGAAAAATAAGTCAAGAGGAGAAAGACAAATTCCAGATGAGACTTCACTCATCGGTGGAATATAAAGGAACAAAGCAAAGAAACAGGTAGAATAGGGGCAGGGCGTAAAGGGGGGAAGGAGCCCTAATGAACTAAGGTAGAAGATTGTTGGGAATTTGGTGGTGGGTGGTTACACACATTTGTCAAAGTATGAACCTCTACCTCTAAAACATATACAATCTTAGAAACCAACATTATCTCAATTAAAAAAATAATTTAAAAAAGAATCGCTGAGTAGTGGAACCAACCTAATGCTTAGTGTCAGGAAACTGGAAAAATAAATTATGGAATATATACTCGGTGGAATACTATGCAGTTATTAAAAAAGATGAAGTGGTGTCTTTGGGGGCAAAATGAATGGATCCTGAGGTGATTCTGAGTGAGCGAAGTAAATGAGAAAGTGAATGATACCAGATGGTTTCACTCTTTTTTGGGATATAAATAACCAAAGAACACAAACTGGCAAAACACAGTAAAAATAACTCTGTGAAAATTATACTAGTTACCAGAGGGAGTTCGGGTGGGGGAGGAGGGGGTAGGTCAGTGGCACTGGAGGTGTGGTGTGGGTACACATATGGAGGTGTGACGTTGTACCCCCAAATTATATAGCTTAGTGAATGACATTTTCCAAAAATTAATAAAATTTGAGGAAAGGAAGAAAACCAAAGTCAAAAGACAAATGCGTCTGTTAAAAAATAAATTAAAAAAAAGTTCTAAGCTTCACCATAATCCCTCTCTTGGCTTACTTCCCTGTCCTATTCCTCTTCCCTCTCCCCTCCATATGTCCCCCCAGACTAAAGAAATACATGGCTTATATTTGGTTTTTTTGGTTTGTTTTCATGGCTTATATTTGAACCCTTGTCTCCCAGCCAGATCCAAAGGAAGCCAATGTGACGAGGAGGTGAGTGTTTTATCGTGCAACTTAAAGTTCTGGACAACTTTTTAACTCTGCCTTACTAGTACATTTCCCTCACTCATCAGCAGAGAACTGCATGGGTTAACTCTAATGATTGACCATTTTAGCCACTAAAAACTATTGATTTCGACACCATAATCAATCGAATCAAGTTTCACATATAAGATAAAGGGAAATGAAGGCACAGTGTGGTAGATATAAAGTTTAAGTTCACTTAGAAAAAAGACTTATGGGCCTCCCTGGTGGTGCAGTGGGTTGAGCGCTGCACTGTGAAGCATCTGAGGCACAGCAGCACGAGTTTGATTCCTGGCCAGGGAGGGACCCACATGGCGCAGCAGACCTCTCCTGCCTCACCCACTGCTCCCCTCAGCAGTGTGTTTCAGTCGATCTGCCTGTTCTGCTCCCCACTGTGTCTCTGGTGAATCCTCTCACCTCCCATGACTCTGGCCTGTACCCCAGCTCTTGTATGCACAAATAAATATGTCTTAAAAAAAGAAAAAAGACTTATTTTTCTAAGTCCCGAGAGCAAATCATAAAGCTGTTGAGGTATTCCTACAAATGTAGTAAGCCCAGTACCCAAACCCACTTTCTTCCTATAAAAGTGTAAAAGTTATCCAAACTATCTACCTTGGCTATTACCAACTTGTTGTAATTTGTGAAAACAAACCAGAATGCACCTCGTATTTATAGCTGTGGAGAGGATGTCAAGAGTGCGTCTTCACTCTCCGTCTGTTGGTAACAGCGGTTCACAGCTCGGCCTCAGAGAATCAATAAATCCCTGGCCTTGCTTCCAAATGGAACCATGTACATTTTTCTGAAGAAAGTTTCCTCAGCTTGAATTAGTTTCTCAGTGTGTCTGTCTGACCCCCGATACGCGGGGAGCGGGGGCGGGGGGGTGACCACAGCAGAGATACTGGAATGGATTAGCAAGGGCTGTGAGAAGTATCAAGAAATCTTGGATGATAGTAAAGCATAAAGGAGACTTTGGTTCCGATGCTGGCAGAATTATGGCTAGCAGACACTCATTCCTTCGTAAACAACTACGAAACTGGCCACAATACCTGCTCTGAGGCCCCAGCATCTGTTTTGAGGCACTACACAACAGGCTTTTAACGTTTGGGAGAAGGAAATCTACGGACGGGCTAAGCTCCATATTTGCTCTGCCTTCTGCTTGCGTGAAGCTTCCAAACGACACACAGGGAAGGAACCCGAATGGGGTAGCAGCGTTGCTGGATTTCTGGCAGATTCCCGGCTTGTGAAGTTTGCTGGCATTTATTGGACGGGTACCTAAGCAGAATGGGAGTTGCAGAAAATTCACACGGGTGACCCCTTAAGTCTTTGGTCAAATACAAGCTGTATGGGCATAAGGGGAGACAGCAGTGCGAGCAGAGAACAGCCACTGGGAATGTGGGAGATGAAAGAGAGACAGGGGATCCCAATGGCCAAATGAAGAGATGTCACTCAGAACCCCCTGATCACTCGACTGGAACCCCAGGAAGCGCACACCTTTGGCTAAGCTATGCTGATCGTAGGGAAAGGGGTGCTATAGCCCCCTCCTAAGCAAGTCTGAAAGGAAGTCTCCACAGGTTCAAGCTGATCTGCCGGAAATGAGCTGCCTGCCAAACAAAATCCAACACTCTCTGCAGGACGCAGAGACCGGGCTTGAAAAAACACAGCATTCGTGGTACCTAGGGATCCCTCTGGAGAAGTTACAATATGTGTGAGGAAACAGAGACACCCGAACGTCCTCAGGAGACCAACCTGAGATCGCATGGCTGTTGGCATGGGCAGGCCCGGGGCATGAAACAGCTGCTACAGATGTGAATGTTAAGGGAGAAATGGACACATCGGAGAAATGTGCGGGGGATGTCAGCAGAAAAAGATCCAACTAGAAGGAAGAACTAAAGAGGAACCACAGACTTGACACGTACAACACGTGAAATGAAAAAGGCACTGAACGGGTTTTACAGAGGACAGGATGCCGCAGAAGGAAATGACTGACGCTGCTGAAAACAACAGGTCAATAGAACTGTCGAATCTGAGCACCACGCGCAAACAAGGCAGAAACCCAGAGCTGTTGCTCAGGTGCTGACCGGTGTTAGCACAGGGGACGGCACCACGCGTTTAGGCTCTATTTTTAGAGGTGACTTTATTATTTTTCTTCTTTCTTTTACCATTTACTATTTAATCACCTTGCATTTTTGAAGTCTATCCTATTCATACTTCTGCACTGACTTTCAGTATAAAATTAAATCTGTTTATATAAAATGGTTAGTTCAAAAAAAGCTTTAAAAAGATTACTTTTTAAGGTGCAGCAAATATTTAAAAGCCTTTAAAATCATAAATAATGAAAGTCAACATGAATCCGGTGACATTTAAAATATCACACTATTCCTCACAAAAGAGTTCAATGCGAAATAGATGTTTCGTGATATTTTACATTCAGTTTGTCTTTGTCTCTATTCTCAGGCAGATATTTTCTTTTAAGACTAATGCTTTAGTAGTTCCTTGTAAAGATATTTAATTCATTGTTATTGAATATTTATCATTTGTGATTTTTCATGAATAATTAAATATTAGCTTTCCTAAGTTTTAGGGTTATTGTTTTCATTAATACAAATAGTCTTAATTTTTGAAATGTCATAATTTTTTACTGGTTTTTAAATAGCTTGTTACAATGAATGCTGCGTGGATTAAAAAAACCCAATACTTCCACATCCTAAGTTGATGAGGGTTATGCCATTCATGACTTGTAGCAGATGATGAAGTTTTAAGATAAGGGTTAATTCTCACTATCTTTTGAGAATTTCCATCAAGTGGATCAATAGTTCATACTTACATTTGTAGATTATTTTGTCTAGCTCTTCCACCAGGAGTAGTTAATGCCACTCAAAGAAACCAAACTCTAAATTCATGGCTGTATCTAATTTTTATAGATTTTATAGTTTTAGAGACTGTTTGATAAAAAGTCACTGTCCAAGCCATAAAGGGAGTACAATGTTTAACTTGGGCAGAGTTGCTAAATGCCTGGCAAAACTCTCATCTGGCAATGGATTGCAAGTTTAACTGCTAGAGAACTCAGTCTGATGCAGAGAAATAACTCATGACAATTCTACTAAACTAGTATTTTGACTTTTGAGACAAAACTCATAAATTAAAATAATACTTGTTTAGATCACTTACAAAATACATTAAAATTGCTACACCCTGTAAGGTACATACCTTCTAGAAAACACAAGTGGTCACATACTGTTCTTTTTTTTTTTTTTCCAGACATACCCATAAAAACATACCCACTGATGCCATGGCATCAATAGATTTGATTAGCACAGGCTAATCACAGGCTTTGTCCATGTTGGAACTGGGAGTCGCAAACTCAGAGGCTAGAGGGCTAGGGGAGGAAGCCTCTTTCCAGACAGAAAATCTAATATCCAAAGTCTACAAGGCGCTGTTATGACTAAAATAAATAAATAAATAAAATGAAGGCAATGAAATAAAGAGGTGCTGAAGATTTAAACAGGCAATTTGCAAAAAAAGTAGAGTTAGTTGATCAACCAATAAGCACATAAAAACTCACTCAATACATTGTGTTATCAGGAAAACCCAGATTACATCCATGTTGAGATACCACCGCACACGCATTAAAATTTGAAGAAGGTGTTAAGCATCTGGAATTTGCATACAGTTTCTGTGGGAAAGCAAAGTGATAGGAAGACTTTACAAATCAGTTTGGTGCTTTCTTATGGAGCTGAAGGTCTACCCGTGACCCAGCAATCCTACCACAATCTATGCAAAAGAAATGAAGTCCACAAAATGACCTGTTCGAGAATGCTTGGAGCAGTGTCTTCTCTAGAACTTTCAACTGGAAATAACCAATGCTGGTCAACAAGAGAACGGATTAGAACGTCATGCTGTATTTGAACGGCAGACTCCCAATCCGGTATAGAGAGGAAGTGATCACAGATTCGCACAACATGGAGTCACAGCAAAAGCCTCACGCAGAGAGACAGAGCACACTCAAGAGAGAGCACATTCCAGCACGCCATTCATGTCGTGAAATTCCAGAAAGGAGCTCAATAAGCCATGACAATATTGCAATAGATGTTGCTTCTGGAGGCCTGGGCTGATTGACTGGAAGGGGCACAAGGGAATATTCTCGTGCTAATGTTCTATATCTCGACAGGTGCTTGGGTTACATGGCTGTATGCATCTATTAATACTTATCAAACTGGAATCCTAAAAGCTGTATATTCCACAGTAAGTAAATCACACCTCAATTTAAAAATAAGAAAAAATTAAAACTAAGCACACTTACAGTTTAATTGCATGCTTTTCCTGCAGATAGCGTTTCTCTGCAACGAAGGAATGGAACTGTTAACACGTCGTCTGGCTTTGTGTAGTTAAGTGCAGGAAGACTCGACTCAAGGTAAACGAGACGGCCTCTGTCCTCAAGTTGTTTACGTGCTTGTAACCTGGGGACGGGAAGAGTTGAGCAGAGATTATGGAAGGAAAGGAAAAATAATGCACCAATATTTCCCTGTGAGTCTAGCCACCTCTATAGCCAGAACTCTGCTTGGTCATAGAGAATATTAATTGGATTTAGCTTTTCACCAGCTTATTGCTGAAAGGGCCACACTGATTAATAGGACTAATTAGGCCGGCCCCCAGGGCAATATCTGCATGTAAACATAATAGGATTATTCTTTATGCCTCTGTAGCATGTCACCTTATATTGCTATTGTGAAATGTTTGGGGCATTTAACCTAATCACTTGTCTAGACTTGTCTTCAAGATAGACAGGCTTTTCAGGTTTTATTATTATTCTTACCAAAAGCAGAAAAATCAGATTCAGTCTGGGCAAGTGCAGAAGGGAAAATGTTCCCACAANNAATCCAAAGCCTGTCAAGACGGTGCATAAAGTAATGCCTTTCAATTCCCATGATTCTGAAACCTCCTGCCATTGTTTTAAAAATCTCTATTAAACCAACCCCCCCATATTCCTGTAATAGAACTGGTCTGCAACAAACTTAGGCACGTATATAATGAACCACCACCAAAATGAACTCCATGCAGAACAGGCTACACCCCCAATCTATTGCTTTACTACTCGGAGTTTGGGAGACACTTCGGTGATGGTGGACCTCTATAGTGACGTCCATCAAATACAGGGAGGGTGAGGCAGGTGAGAAGGAATGCAATGGAAATACACGCCGTGAACAGTAATGTGAATATAAACATTACTTTCTAAATCTTGCTGTGAAATGAAAGAAAGCTATATTCACACACACACACACAAAACCACATGAAACAAATGTGTGCCTTAGTGAATTATTGCAAGTTAAACATGATTCTAACCACTAACCAGGTCAAGAAAGAGAATTTTGCCAGTTACTTCCCTGAAACTCTCCCTCCACATGCTTTTTCCTTTTAAAAGTAACCGGTATCCCTACTTTGGATTAATCACATCTTCATTTTATTTATAGTGGATTTATCCAGATGGGCATGTCTAGAAACTATAGCTTGGTCTTGCCCACTGAACAAAACTGATGTCTTTAAAGTATGGGTGCCTCAGTCTCCCTCTTTTCCTGCAAGTTGCCTTTCTTGACAGCTAGGGTTTTACGCTTCTGGATTTGGCTGATGGCGTACAGTGTGTTTCTATGTCCACTATTCTCTCCTACCAACTGGCTCCAGAAGTCTGGTCACATTCAGGCCGAATATTTTGGCAAAACCAGAAGGGATGGCAGGTTCGTTTTTTTTTTTTTTTTCCTCCCTCAGGAGAAACACGGTTGTCCGTGTTTGTGACGTTCACGCTCTTGTTTCCCAGTGACTAGATCCACTCGTTCCAACGGCGTGCAGAGGGATGCTAGACTGATCGGCCGTTCACTCTTCATTTATCAGTTTGAATACTTCTACAGAGCGCTGCTGTCATCTACTCTCTGGCTACCTAGTAAGTGCAGTTCCTAGAAGAAAGGTCAAACGCCTCATTCTTTCCCTTCATTTGTTTGATTTCGAGGCAGTGAATGCACTACCATCCCAGCATTCAAAGGTAGCTGATTTCACATACATTTATATGGCCTTGGACTTAAAGCTATTTGATGGGTTTTAATTAGTTGTAATGATGATGCTTTTGAAACCCAGACAGTCTCACGGCTGTGGGGGGACTTCCTTAGACTACCCCGTCCTCCTGGCTGGAGTCTGGTGGTCTGACAGCTGCTTCAGGAGCCGGTGTGCGACTGGGCTCCCCGGCCGGCCGTGCTTCGCTGGCCGCAGACTTGGAGCGCGCCTGTGTCCAAGTCTTCTGTTAAGGGAAATGACGCTTCGCGGCCGCAGCCAGGTGGCGACGCCATCAGGTTGGTCACTGCAGCTAAGTCTCGAGGGCCGGAGCTGGGCCTCTGTGGTGGTTTTTGCTCCTTTCACTCGTGCCTCGAGCGCACATACTTTTATTACTACTACTGTTTTTGGTTTACTCTTTTGAAATCTTTTTTTTTTAATGACAGTACCATTGGCTTACAATATTGTGTTTTGAGGCATAGGGGCTCCCCAAACTTCACCAGGTCTTACTGACTCTTTCAGTTGAAATTCAGCAGTACACTTTTTTTCCTTCATTAGCCTCCTGTTACGCCTTTTCTCTTTTCTGTACACAGAGCAAGTTAGTTCTCAACAACACAGGAAATTACAGCACAGAACAACCCGGACTTGCGTTTCCTACACGAGTCTCAGAATAACGCTGTGTATTGGTACTCTACCACCAACATGATTGGCCAAAACAGAGGAAGCCTTTGTCTGCGTTTTCCCCTCTGTCCCCCCTTTCCCATGCTGCACAGTTGGAGATGCTCACTATCTGAATGTACTGATGTTGCGCCGGTCACCTGCCGCCATTTAGACTTCATGTCCAGGACGCGGCACACTGCAGACTCACCAGCAGCCCTTAGCTATTTTTCCAGTTATTGTCACTATCTGAAGTTTATTTTTCAGTCAATTTCTGAGGCAGGGCGTAGAGTATATGCTCATATGCTAATTTAGTCATTATAACTCACAGGCTTTTTTCACCTGTATGTCCAAAGGCTTTTTTATTCGACTTAGTCTAGAGATATGTTTAAAACGTCCTGCTGTGGCCTGCGGGGGTGGGGGGGGGCAGTACTCTCAGGGGAGTGTGTGTGTTTCCCAGGCACTTTCAGATCTTTACAAAATCACTGTAGTTTTCTTAAATGGTAGTAGTGGTATTTATTCCTTTCATTCCCCCCCTCAGGAATTCTTATTATTTTTATGTTAAATTTCTGCTGCCTAGCTTCAATATCTCACAATTCTCTCAAATCCTTTTTCTCTCTATCCATCTTTGTAAAAAAAAAAAAAAGCCTCCCCGCTCCCCTATTTCATGGAAGGTGTTACAGGTTTTGTTTCTTCATTCACAGTTTCCCTCTGAGTGAGTCTTTGTATTTAAAATAAAATTTTACTTTAAATTCCTCATTCAATTGTACTGTTACTCCTGAGTTATTCTAATTTGAACTTTTTCACGCGCCTTATTTTTTTCTTAATGCCTTCGATGTCTCTGGCATTAGAAAGGGTTAACCTGTCCCGTGGGCCTTTCTGGCCGGATTACACAAGGGTGTTATTTTGCTCCTTAGTCTCTCTTTTTGTACTGCTAGGGCACTTTTCACTTTTTAAATAGCATCTGACTGATAACTTTGGGTTGCTTATCTTTATGGGAAAGGCACTGCCTTGTACTTTGGAAGAGACAGTGGTATTCAGTGAGCGTGCTCTGCTCACTTCACAGAGCTCCCTAGTGTATTGCTTCTAGAGAGTCTGCAAAAACATGGTTGTTTGCCCTGGGTCATTTCTTGGTTCTGTTCCTTCCCCCCTTTCTCTGGCCCTGGTCTTTCTTGAGTCTGTTGCCCCATCCTTCCTAACGCTCATGCCACTCCTAGCAGTGTCTCTAAACGGTGAGATCATTGAGAAGCCACAGGCCTCTGCTGCCCAGCCCCTCTGGTCCTTGCCGGTGGCCCTGGTATTCATTCCCTGGGGGAGTGGACCGCCCCTGCAGCTGCAGCCGATGGTCTCAGCTCCATGTGCCTGCTTTCAGGGGAACTGGCTCATTTGGCAGTGTTCGGCCTCGCAGTTACCAAAGCTTCTCGCTTTCTCCCACAAGCTGATACCATGGAGTTCTCAGTTACTGGTAACTTCTGCCACCTACTTGTATTTTTGGATTCCTGAGGAGGTCTTATCAGCTAATTTGTTTAGGAATAGTCTCTGGGTTTTAGTTTGCTCTGTCTAGTTATTTTGTCATTTTTATGTGAGAATTGGAAGAGGTTAAGAAATGTGATGGCCATAATTCCATTCTCACTTTTCCTATTCTTTTAAACATGAATTTCTAAAAATGTCTCTTGAAGGGTAAAAATGCGTTCTATCTTTTAAAAATATTATCGGCAAACATTATTCTGGCATCAGGTAACAAGGGAATTTTCCTTTTAGACCAGTATTTACATCTAGATTTGATGACACATTGATAGTTGAGTTATCACGTTACTCAGCCCACCATCTGTGGCAAGTGCAAGCTGCACAAGGGGAGCTTCTGTGAGGTGATGGCCGGATACCAAGCACAGACCTGTTGGGTTTCCAATCTTACAGTGAGGCCTTCAATGGAGTCTTCAGGCCTTTAGTATGGTGGGTAGGTAGTGGAGACTGTGGGGGGGCGGCGCTAGGGGGCACAGAGCTTAAGAAGTTCCTCTCTTGCTATGAATGCTTGAGTTTTGAATATTCTCCTTGAAATTGATTCCAGCCACAACATTTGGACAAAATTTTACTGAGGTCTTGAGGAGAGGATTTCAAGTTATTTTGTGCATTCAGCACAGTGGCTCTCAGGGTGATGAAAGTCGTCTCTTAGGCAATATTCTCTCTCAGCAGGGAGAAATATCACTGAATTGTCAGGAAAAGTGCCTCGTCAGGTTCGCCCAGGTGGACTGCGCAGTTTGCTACTCTGTTTTTGCCCCTGGGTCTGTGCTTACACGAATATATTGTATTCATCTGTGCTGCTTTTAAATTTTAAGGCAAGCTTTTATTCATTATTGAGGAAAATGTGCGGGGGAGTGGTAAGAGCTAACTCATTTCCCACACACCTCTTGATTCTAAAGGTGCCTTGAAAGAGCCTTCAAGGTTGCCAAACAGCGGAGGAAAATAGCAAAATCTCCAGCACAGTGAATTTTATTATACTTTAAAAATATTTTCATTTTTAAACTGAAGTAATATTGGGGTACCCGCATCAGGTTACAACACCATAGTGCACCCACCACCAACTCACCCATCTTCCACCACCACAGACCATTATGCTTCCTTCCTTCTTTATTTTCCCATCCCTCATCCCTACTCCCACCTGTAGAATAAATTCTTAAACATGAAAATCTGAATTTAATAATGTGAAAATCACGGCAAAAAAGGAAAAAAGATGGGGTGAGGAGGAATATATACATGACAACTGAGAATAAAAATTCTAAAGACCACTATCCAAATTTATGTGCGAATATTAGAAACTATAAGCTAAAAATAGTTAGCAAATAGCGTGTGGCCACGTGGTGAGGAAGAACTCCTGAAGACCAGAACCAAGACAAGCAGGCCGGCCGCAAGTGCCACGGCCCGGGCAGCACTGGAGCGCAAGGAGAGAAAATGAAAAGTGCAGAGATCGAGAAGCAAGAGGTGAAACAGTAGCATTTGCGGAGTATAATGGACTACATTGAAAGCAGTTAGCAGCATGGAATGATTAATCATTAGGAATTTTAAAAAGCAGCAGCATAAGAAGGGGGCGCCCTCCTCTGGCCCGGGGTTCCCCAGCACATGGGCATGGCCCAGGGACTTCAACAGCAGACTCAAGGGCACCTGCTTTGTTCTTGCGAACAGCTTTCTTAGTTGGAATCATGTCCGGTTTACAGAAAAGCTAGAGAGACAATCCACAGGCCCCACACATGTCCTGCTGACAGCGCACCAGAGTCCCCTGGAGCCGCCCCCGACAGGAGCGGGTGCAGCTGTCCCCGGAAGCAACGGACAGCAGCTTCAACACCATCAGCCAAACGAAGACCTGTGTTCATCTCGCCAGCTTCCTCTCTGGAGTCATGTTGCCCTGCTCTCCCACCCTCCTGGGAAGCTCACCGCATCGACGTGTCCCAGCCTCCCATCTGCGACAGGCTCTCGGACTCGCCTCGCTCTCCACGATGATGGCTGTGAAGAGTACTGGCCAGGTAACCGGCAGCGTGTCCTTCAGCTGTGCCTGCCTGATAGTTCCTCAAAATTAAAACGGGGTTAGAGTGGGCTTTGGGGGGGGAAACACAGCATGTCCTCAGATAACGTTTCATCTGCTGTCATTTCCGTATAATCAGAAAAAAATTCCAGCCCGCATTGAATGGAAACCATGTCCTTCTAGTTCCTGCTGTCGTTACACGTCGTTTTGTTTGAAGTTGCGGTTTCCAAGAACCTATCAATGATGTTGAGTGAGAACGTACTGTACCACGAAGAAAAACTCCTCTCACACTCCGTCGTGGCAGGGGGCACGATCTTGTGACTTGGTACTAAGGCCGTCGCCCTCGTTGGCTGGCTCGCACGTGTCTAGCTTTCCCACTACAGTTGCTGTTTCTCAGTCTTCGGAGTCGTATCTTTTTCTCAGTGGCAGCTGGGTTACCACACTGTGTGTGACTGAGAGGTACAGATCATACCACCCTCACCCCAAAGTACGCATGACCTTCCACTGGGTCCCTTCCTCTGTGCTCCCCACTCCCCCGTCTCCCCCTTCTGGTAGCCTGTTAGGCAGGCAGATTTCAAAGGTCTGCTCTGGTTTGTTTTCTTTGCTTCCTTATATTCCACCTGAGTGGAAACCACCAGTTTGTCCTCCTTCTTCTGATTTGCTTCGCTTAGCATCATCCCCCCAGTTCCATGCATGTTGTTGTGAAAGGCAAGCTTTCATCTTTCCACAGATGAGTGAGTGGGATTCCGTGATGTTCCCTGGCCTTTCTGCCCATTTTCATTAGCTGCTCACCACAGAAGGACTCTGCCGCTGGGACAGCGCCCTCACAGACACCCTGCAGCCGGCATTTCTCCAGTGGTGGGACCGAGAAGCGAGGGGTGGGGGGGGGGTGTTACAGCAGTAGGAGAGTTTGAAAGCTGTCAACTAGCTCCCCAGCAGCAGCTGTGGCCTCCCACCCCAGGAAGCGGCTCTCATCACCCCCACTCACTGCTCACAGCCTCTCCTCAGCCCCTCAGGGCATCCTAAGGTTTTCATAACCTCACTCCTTGAGTTCTGAGCTTCCTCTTACTTTTGTAGGAGGTGCTTCGTCAACTTGTCAGAGACCAGAAGCCACCCTCAGGGGGTTTTCACAGGCCTATGGGAGTCCACAGTACAGATGACCCAATTACACAGCCCGAGAAACTGAGACTTAGAGAAGCTGGTGAATCTGCTCAATACCACGGAGCTTCCTACGGCAGAGGCGAAGTCACACGCACAACCTTGCTTCTGACCGCCACGCTATATGCCCTGTCAGACACCAGCCCCAGCAGCACTTACTTAGCTGTCCCCTCCTTTCACAGAATCACTGTCCTTGAATTATGATGAGTTGCACGTTCAGCTTACTATCCTTGGGGTGAATTATTTAGAGGAGACGTGTCCTCTCAGGTGAGGCGCCCTGGCCAGTCAGCCCACAGCCCTTCAGACACCTGCAGCCTCATCTGAGTCCGCAGGATCTCTGTGCCTGGGGCTTGCACGCTACAGGCCTGGGAAACCAGTCTGAACGGATGCTTTGTCTCAGCTCTTGAGCAGTGCGCCAAGGTCCTCTTCAGAGAAGTAGTCCTCTGGCTCAAGAGAGTCCAAGATGAAATTTATCAAATATTTCTGGACAGCCTATTGGTGAAGAGCTGTGGTAGGTGCTGGCTGAGAAGGCAGGTCATTTGGAAAGATGTCCAAGACACAAGTGCCAAGCTCAGGGAATTCAAACAAATTGGCATTAGAATGAAAAAGTATGCCTTTCCATCTGTCCATCTTCATCTCTCTGTATTTGTTTCTGTCACACACACACATACACACAGACACTTTAAGTTTTTTTCCATTACTTTAAAGATCACAGAAATATTTCCTGTACCTATAGAAAAAAAGAGATCAGCAAGTAATTTTGTGGCCAAAACACATGCCATGTCAGCCTTGGCTGAGTTTCCTGGGTTAGGAAACCACAGAGCTTTATTTTAACTTTATTCTTGTTTCCACCTGGTGGCACATCTTGTTTCATTTTCCTTATTTCTTCGATGATAACAATTTCCTCTTAGAAACATGTTTAATTTTTCCTGTCATCGTTGTGCAAAATCACTGTGCTGATTCCTTCTGACAATACAGGGGAAGGACAGTTGATGGGTTCGTTTTAGTCTCTAGAGCATAATTAAAAGGGCTCTTCCATAACAGAACATAAAGTTTGCTCCAAAAATGGGCTTAAAAAGGGTACATGTCATCTCTTTTTAATTGCCATTACAGTGGGTCTTCAGATGCATCCATTTTAATTCAGAGTTGTTTTTTTTTTTTTTTTTACTGAAAAATACCTATTTTCTTCCTCAGCAAGGAAGAAGTAATGCAGGGGACAATTTAGAAATCGGCTGTGACTTCTGTGACATGTACCGGTCACTTCTGGTCCTAATGACTTACTCTCCCACCGGATTCTAACAGAGAATGAGATGTTGTTGGAGGAATGTTTTCGCCTCCCTCTATATATCCTCACCTATTCCTTTGGCTTCTGCGCCACCAACATATTTCTATTTAAAAAAATTCTGCAGTTCATAATCTGATGGTTGGGGAAGTCCTTGAATCCTGGTGGACCGAAGCTCTATTTAATAGCTTCTTGCTTTCATCCCAAGTAACTAGCAGGTTTAAAGTTATGTTCTGTGGCGCTTCCTGAGTCATTTCCATGTACTCATGGTTTTTAAAAACTACTTCTAGGGCTAATTAAGAATTTCTCTACAAAGAGAAAGTGGATCAAGGGCAGGGCTCATAGCTTTTGAATAGTGGCAGGGTGTTGGTGTGGATGGAGCGAACTTAGGTGTGAGCTGCTACTTTATTATGCACGCTAATTATGTGCATGCATGACGTGCGTGTGTAGGTGACACAGCAGCGAAGGCTGCCGCACCACGCAGACCCCTCCATGCTAAAACCCCCAACGAGGCCCCGTTCAGCAGGAAGTAACCAACCAGATGACTACAAAGCCTTTCTCCCAGAGAAGTGGAAGGTCGTAACTGCCAGCGGAGAAAACAATGCAGCAGTGAAGGCATGCCTTTCTGTTTCACCAGTTAAGCACTTCTTTCTTCCTTACTGACCCTCTAGGCTTAACAACCTTGTTTTCCCACAGTCCGAGGAAAAAGAGCTTCACTAACTAGGGAGATCACGCCAGCATTGCTGACCGCCAGGCGATGGAGAAAGCGAGCTGGCATCAACCACAGCCTCCAGGGACTGCCCTTACAGGGTGGGCACCACACCCTTGCCCACGGCCCCTTCCCGCTCGGGTAACTAGCCCGTGCCCTGCCCAAGAGCAGGACGGTGGCCTTTCAGACACGCATCTGCTGCCCTCCTCGATTCGTTGATGAATGAAACCCCTTTCCCTCTCAAGCTCTGCTTCCTTTTATTGGCGAAGGGAGCCAAGACTGGGATCGGGGCTCCCTGGCACAGGGCTCCAGGGTACAGCTGGTGTCTATGGCGCAGTACTGAGTCGCGCACTGGAAAGTTACTAAGTGTAGACACCACGTGTCCTCGGCGCGCACACACAGAAATACGAATTATGTGAGGTGTCGGCTCACTTGATGGCGATCGCCATTTCGCAACTCATACATGTATCAGAGCATGGCATCGTACTCGAAGCATGGCATCGCACCTCTGAAACGTATGCTTGATGTCAATTACATGTTAAAGGAAAGCACGCAGGCTACTTTACTACCCCTGCCTTTGTCACCCAGTGGGAACTCAGAGCTGGTAGCGTGAGGTGGTCTAAGATGCTGAAGAGGGATCTGTCTGCTGCAGGAGCTTCAGTCCTCAGCTGGGGAATGGTTTCTACCCTGTAGGGCTTTTTGGCATCTCCAGGAGTATGTTAGGCGCTATATAAATGCAAATTTCATTTCATTTAGAAAGGGAATGAGCCACACGAAATGGACATGGGTACAAGCCTAGAATCACAAGGAGGGTGGACGCCTTCTGCTAGCAGGGGCAAACTCCTACTCTATAGCCAAGTGCATCTTTTTAGGATTCTTCGCAGTTAAAAGGCATAGGAGAGTTTAGACGGGAACAGAGAGAAGCTTGTTCTCGGTTCCATGGCGTCGCTTTACTGCTCAGCCCCCGTAAGGTAGAACTTACTGTAGTAGTTTCTCCGGGGATCCCTGGTTCTGCAGGACCGCTGGGCTCAAACGAAATTATTCTTGACCTAATGCTAATAATTAATTCCAATAATGGAAACAAATTGCCGTGCCACTGTTTTGCATAGAGTCCTTCTATTACGTAGCAGATAATGAAGAACATAGCAGCAATGCTTCCTAGATAGAAAAGAGAGTGAGCCGGCAAATTACGTGCCTGGGGGACCACAGGCATGTGTACAGATGCTCTCTCTGTTAGATTAATTCCTCACTGGCACAGCGGGAAAAGCTTGCTGTTTTATCAAAAGTAATAACTGCAAATTAACTTTGTTTGGGAAACTCTCTGTTTCCCAAATGTTGGCATACACAACGGAAATACGGAGTTCTGATGAGAGACTTGACGGGACTACCCTGACACTAAAAGCTCAGAAATAAGGGCTACGTTAAAATAAACAAATTAGGTGCTCTGTTGAGTTCAAAAGAAAAACGAGGTTAATCTTTGTTTGCTATAAACAAAGAAGGACTATAGATTCATAGGTGAATTTTTGAGAGAAGATCAGACAGGTTTGAGGAAAATGGACCTGCTATGGGCCCTACCGGAACAGTCAGAAGAGGATTAAAGATGGCACGGGCACCAACGATTGACTGTCGCATACGATGTGGCGTGCTGATTAAGAGACGGAAGACCCAAGAGAGACGTTTGCCTAGTTATCTCCCACCAAACAGGAAATCCTGATGGTCTGGAGGTGGGAGATGGCCTTCCAGACTTACCATCCCACGCCAGGCCATGCGCTGGCTATTCTGGATGTATAAGTAGTGGGCGCACATGGAGCTGAGTCTTGGAAAAACTATTTTCCTTTAAATTGCAAAGGTCTTTGCTCTGCTTTTCCCTCCTAAATTTACTGCCCCTCTTCTTCAGCTCGCATCATCTCACTGGAAAGATCCCAGCGGGCAGGATCATACTGTGTTTCCCCATGCAGATTGCAAGGAAGGTCAGTTTGTTTGGTTTACTTTTTGCTAATCTGTCTGGTGTCGATTTAATTATTCTCCTACCTACACATTTAGAGGGCACAGGGAGAATCAGGTCCTCCCCAACAGAGGTGATACATTATTTGCTATTCTTCCCATCAGGAAGCAGTTTCCATTTGCACTCAGGCTAGCCTGTTAACTTGCTTTGACCAGTGAAACGAGACAGAGCTGATACTGTGTAATATTCAAGGTTGTCACGGAAGGTCTGCAGCTTCTACCTCCCCCTCTTGGAATTTAGCTGCCCTGCTGTGAAACTCAAGCAAACCTCACCGAATGGGTCAAGTGAAGAAGCCCCAATGCATCTTATCCAGCTCAAGTAAGTCCCCCAAAAATCAGCATCAACGTTCAGCTACGTGAGTGAGCCATTCGGTATGTTTCATCTCCTGGAAAGCCGTCAGATGACGACGGCAGGTCAACCAGTACCAACGGGAGTAGAAACCCTGACCAGCCGTGTTCAGCCAACCGGCAGACTCACCAGCCTCATTAGTTGTTCTGTTTTAATGTTGTGGATAGGTACTTGGAAACTGAAAACTATGACTTTAAGCTAAATGATGTATAATAAAGCCAATTTTATATAGGCTAGTTGATGTAATTAGAGTGAAGTTGCTATGGCATGTTTCTGGTCACAAAATCACTATCATCTTTTATAACGGTCCAAGACACCTCCAGTATGAAACGGTCGTTTGTATTCATCCATTCCTTTTCCAATGCCCTGATTCCAGTTCTGGGTTGTGGGTGGCTGCGGCCTTTCCCACCAGCACAGGCTCAAGCCAGGAAGTGCAGACAGGACACCCTTCCACTGCTGGGCAAGATCACGCTCATGCTCACATTCACACCCACACTCACTCCAATGGAGACCATTGAGCCACCCCAACTACCTCACATGCATATCTTTGGGATGTGGGAGGAAACCTCGGTCCCCAGAGAAGACCCCCAGGCAAGGGAGAATGTTCAAGGGCCACACAGACAGGGCCCGAGTGGGAAGCCACCGTTTCTCTCTCATCCACATCATAGCAGAATGATGTGAACAAAGCAACATTATTTGAAAACCTGCCAAAGCTTGTTACACAGCAACAAATAACCAGAACAGGACATGAGATTGGCCTTAGGCCCACAGGCTGTGAGTGGAGGGGAGATGCTAGAACTAAGATTTCTGCATAAACGCAGGGCTGGGAAGTGCTGCTCCCGTGGTAAGGAAGGAAGTAGAAATACTCTTCCCGCCATCCCAGATATATACAAGGAAGCTTGTCTTGGGGCCTTCACCAAGGGTTAGATGATAAAATCATCCTTGCATGAAAATAGAAGCCTCAGTGAAATAAGCCAGAAGGTAAAAGAAAAATAACGGACGGCTTTCCCCATAGGAGGAATATAAGGGGCCCAAATAAGGATCAAGGAAAAGAATAACAATAATAATAATAAAAACACAACAAAAACAAAAAGACAAGGACAAATTGGGGACACTCGGTGGGGACGAGATGGTTGAGGGTAGATAAGAGCACAAGGGACTGAGGGACTGAGGTGAGGGTGCACTGGTGAAATGGTGGTGGGAAATCCATGGGGACCACAATTGATGTCAAATATATATAAATAAAGAAAAAAAAGAAAATAGAAGCCTCCGGCTAACATTATGCTTGGGTGTGGAGTCTAAAATTGGCACTATCCACATTGTGCAGGATTTCTTCAAGCTGTGAAATTAACATAAATACTGATCAGGAATGGATGTAACTCCTTGAATATTTTAATAGAAACAACTTAAAATTGTTCCTTTGCACCACTTCCATAACTGAGCACAGAGTGGGGGTGTCCTGCTGACGAGCCTCTCAGTTTACAAACCACACAAAGAAATGATTCACTTTGAGGAAGAGTCAAAAGGTGCAGAACAGATTAAAAAGCATTGCACTTGGCATAATAAATGTAGCTGAAGAATCTATTTTTCAAAAGAATATTTAAACATCATTCAGAGGGAAAAGGAGGTGTAAAAACGAAGTTCAAAAGAGAAAACAATTTTTTTAAAGCACATGCCCTTGTAAAAAAGACTCATTGGAATGTTGAGAAATAAAAAATACTGTCACTGATTTAAAAACACAGAAAGCTTTAAACGGCAGATTTGGCGCAACTGAAGAGGACTCAATGAACAGAAAGACAGACTGAAAAAACTAGTTTTAAACGTATGGTGGCAAACGTTAAAAAACTGAATGAGATTAAGACCTATGAACGATAATGGGAAAACTGTAACATACAGCATGCCAGAAAAAAGCCGCAGGGTCATGCTGGAGAAGAAATAATCGAAAGGATTCTATGCTAACTATTTGACTGGGGGGCTGGTAGTCACATTTGCACTTGTTGATCGTTGTCAACAGAGAGCTGAGGTGAACCTTTGTCCTCATTGGTGTCGAAAAAAATGAGACTTTGAGACCTATGTGACCTGCCCTAGTCTCCCTCTTCCCGCACGAACTGTTGAGTGACAGTCAGCCACAACCTCCTCCCCGCCCCCACGAGCTTGGCTCTCCGCAAGTCTCTGTGGCGAAGTCACCAGTGACTTCTGTGTGCTCGAGTGGCTCCCCGGTCCGCTACCTCAGCCCTCAACCACGTGCGCTGCCACAAGCGATGCTGCTCCTATGGCGATTGCAGACTGAGTTGACAGTCTTTTGGGCGGTCAGGGGCGCGCACGAGCGAGTGTCACTGAACACGCGATGCCTCTTCCGCCAACGCTCCGCCGGGGAAAGCCGAATACGTTCTTGATTCATCTCTCCAAACTTTTTAACTGCTCAAGTGAAGATTTTATATTTTACGGAAAATGACATTTCCTACGTATGACTGGAAGCATACCATCATAAATAGAGCTAGTGTTTAGGTTATAAGGAATAGCTCAGTTCTGCATCATTTTGAACTTATCAAAACGCCAGAGGAGACTCCAGTAAGGGGTAAGAGGAGTGGTGGATCGGGCCCACATTTCTTTCTTTCCATCTTAGAAGATAAGGATGAAAGTGCAAGAAAGTGAGTTGCAGGGAATAAATGAAGCAGAGAGGCGAGAGCTTTGCAACCCTCGAAAGAGAGAGGCTTAGGCTGGGTACTTACCTTGGCCGTCAGGACCAAACTCCTGGGGGCACCAAGGCCTGCTCAGAAGCGATTACGCTGCGTAATAATCAAGAGCAGGCTAGAAGCTGAGCTCCATCCTCTCTCGTCCAGCGAGGCAAGGGCGGCTGCAGGAGGACGCAGGCGAGGTGAGCCCCTCCCACCGCCCAGACTGCCCTAAGGCGCAGTCCCCAGCCTGCCTCTGGCAGTGGCTGAGCTTAAAACATCTCATCGGACACTTCTCGCTGTATTCCACACAGAGAGGGTCCTAGGATCCTGTCTCACAACAGAAGGACCCTCTCTGATTTTCTTTCTGAGACCTACCTACTCTGCGAATTTGCTCGTGACTGTCCCATGGCGCACTCAGCAGACCCTTATCTGCGTGCCTTTAGCGCCATCCTTCCACCGAGAACGTGTTGGGAGTGCCGGGAAGGGAGGGCTGAGATTTGCATGAGGGGCTCATGACCCCAAGTGTTTTGCTCCTTCCTCTACGCTAAACAAGTGATCAAGAACTGGGAACAGACAGGTGCACAATAACCTGCATGCGGGAGCTCAGGAGCTCACAGGTTAGAATCTGCGAGCCAGAATAAGTAAGGGAGTTTGGAAACAGTGCCGATGGACACGTGCTGAGTGTACTTCCTATTCTGGGCATCCTGCTAAACACTTTATATGCGCTTTGTCATTTAATCCTTTCAACAGCCTTCTTGGGCACATTCTGATATGAACATTGTCATTTTACAGATGAGAAATCTGAGATCCTGACGAACTAAAAAGTCTTGCTTAAAAACTGGACCTGGTAAGTGCTACAGCTGGTTTAAATCGGGTTATCTTTGTCATCACTAATCCATATGCTACTTTGGAACTTGAGTCACCTCTGTACCTCCTCTTCCATGAGAACCTGCCTCATAGAAAGCACCCGGGAAGCCAGGCCACTGACCTTCCTGTTGGGTTTCTGCTTTGAGTTCATTTTGAAGACTAATGAAATGTCAATGATAACATCATATCAGTGTCCAATTGGAATTTGCATCTTAGACAATAAAATGTCAGCTAAAATCTTCCACCCTGCAGGTTATATACCAGGGATGTCGGGGAGCATAATTTCCAAAGGAAGAGATTTTAGCTAAGAGATTTATTAAGCTGGATCTTTCATGGTCCAATGGAAGCTTTATCTGTTGCTTGGCAACTGGTTTTTGAGATGGAGCAACTTGATCCAATTGACAAGCAAAAAAAAAAAAAAAAAAAAGCCAAAGCAACTTGTTTATCACATAAACTCATTCTTCTCTAATGGCTGAGTCTAGATTCTGGAATATGGAATATTTGCCTCCTATTAACTTTTGTACCTGGCTATCAGAATTATTTGTTCCTTAGGTAATAGCTATACTTATGGATTGCAGCCAAAGGCAGGCATAACATTGTGAGTTTTTCCTTTTGAAAGTAGATGTTGTAAGCTTTTCCAAGGCCTCGGGGTAGCTGTGGTTTATCTCTGGGAAATACAAATCTTGAACCATCTATCTTGAGAAATACAGAAGTTCATACATGATGGGGATGAGGGAACTTAGATTCTTGGTGATCTTCCAAACATGTGCACCGTGAATCAAGCAGAGCTGCAGCTGGTTTGTCTGCAACTGAAAAGGGTAAGGACAAATTTTCTCTCCTCTCCTCACCACGCCCTATCACACGTGCCCTCTGAATCTACCCAGGGAAGCTCAGGTGTCCCGTCAAGACTGGGTGGCACTAGCGGTAGGAAGTCTGAGGCATGGCAAATCAGGGCTGAGGGTCACCCACTCCTAACGTCACCTCTGGGTGTCACGCCTTCTTGCACCTGAGACTCAGGGCTTCCAAGCGGCGGAGCTAGGGCTGGACTCAGGTTTGTGGACTTGGGGTCACAGTGTTTCACTTGACAGTTACAGAACCTCCTCTTCCTCACCTACCGAGGACACTACTGCCACTTTATTTTTTGACATAGACAACAGGAATTTATTTTCTCATAGTTCTGGAGTTTAGAAATCTTAATCAGGATGTCAGCGAGGCCGTCCTTCCTCTGAAACCTGCAGGGAAGAATCTTTGCTTCTACCCAGCTTCCAGTGTGTTTGCCAATTATCTAAAGGCATCACTGTCACTTTGATGAACACTTTTATACCCTGGGGTCATCTCTGTTGCCACGTGGGAAATCAGCGCAGTGGCCAAGCGTTGGCTCTCTACAATGGTCGAAGGAGGAGTCCCACAAAGCTCGTGTTTCCACTCCACTGATGAAGGCCGGTGACGGCGTCACACCCATCTTTGGCTTTAAGGGTGCTGAGGGAAGAGGAATGTGGAGGGACCACTTATATTCACTGTCATTACATTGCTGTGTGTGTACTCGCTGCCTTGGGTGCAGATGTGTGCAGGTGTTTGTGTAAAGTGAAATCAGCGTGACTAACGCAAACATCGTGACTATGGCTACGAGGGTGGGGACTTAGGATTTCCTCTTTATCGGTTAATTTAAACCATAACCACGGAGAGGCAGGTGTGCTATGACAACACCGCCCGAAAGGGGGCACCCCACACTTCCAAGAGACAGAGCTGTAAACCAATGGCACCACAACGCGAAATATTAAAAACAAACAAAAATCACTGGACCAGGAATTTCAAATGGGGAAGACAAAACTAGGGATAAGAACAAGTCAGTCCCACTGACCGGCTATGGAATCCACCAGATGCCTAAAACAAAGGCACTTTGGGGTGGGCGGGTGGCAGGCTGGCTCTTACACAGTGGAGGGCTGTCTGCGCAGCTCGGTTGGCGCTCCTTGAAGTGGATGCCCCTTCGTTATGATGGACGCCCCTGGCATCAAAGCTAAAGTCAGGCGCTTGCAGCCCATAAAGGAGGAGCCAGTTCTGGGGGGTGTACAGCACTCTGTCTCATCAGCAGATGCCAGGATGTCCACAGCACCGCCTTTGTGCTGTCAGCACTGAAAACAACTGAACCTGAAATCAGTGACGCCTAGAGGTTCCCCTACCAGGTTAGGGAAGATACTGGGAAAGAGAGAAAACAACTTAAATGACACCAGGAGGGAGAAACCACCAAAATTCCAAACATACTGCATTTGTCAGGAGAAACGGATGAGTTTATCCAACAAATCTGATCACGAGAATCAAAAAATAAAAAAGAAGCAAGCACAGTAACAGAGTCTTAAGATCCATAATCAAATGCAGTGAGTGGACCTTGTGAACCCTGATTCAGACAAACGAACTCAAAAGGACATTTTGAGCTGGAGAAATCTGTATATAAATGGATGGTGAGAGGCTATAAAGGAATTGTTCATTTTGTTAGGTGGGTTAGTGGCTAGTGGCTAGATGGCAAATGAAGCTCTGATTAAAGGTACAAAATGAAATATTTACAGTAAAATTAAATGATGTCTATGTGATTTAGGATGTTCCAGCAAAGAGAAAAATGTGTCTGTGTAAATAACTGAAACAGAGGTGGCAAATGTTGATTCTTTGTTGAATATGAACGATGAGCAAATGAGTTTACGATGTATATATTTTTATATTTTGTAGATGCGTAAAAGCTTTACTTATCAAATAGCTTCAAAAATTGTCCCTAAATCAAATCAGTTACTTTGGATCAGTTTCTCAACGATGTGAACATCTTTTATATTGGTAAAGGAATTGTAACTTCATAATGACGTTACAAGCTCACGTTTGCGTCTCTGTTTAATATAAGGAGAACGTGTTTGAATTTTCAGCCAATTTCAAGTTATCACGGCTTTATTTACTATGATAAAAATCCTAGGCTAATTTTCCCTTTGATTTTGCAATAGTAAAAGGCTGAATGGGCAGTTCTTGACTTTATTTTCCTCAAACAGAAAATTAGAGGCAAGGTATAAAGATAGCTCCCTTTTAATGTTCTGCAATTCTTGCCCTTCTGTTTCAATGAGTAAACCTGATTTGCTTGTCAACTCAATGTTTTAAAAATCAGGTTGCAGGGCCTCCCTGGTGGCGCAGCAGGTTGGGTGCCGCACTGTGAAGCATCTGAGGCACAGCAGTGCGAGTTTGATCCTGGGCCAGGGAGGGGACCCACATGGTGCAGCAGACCTCTCCTGTCTCCCCGTTGCTCCCCTCAGTAGTGTATTTCCTTCGATCTGCCTGTTCTGCTCCCCACTCTGTGTCTGGTGAATCCTCACACCTCCCGCGCCTCTGGCATGTATCCCAGCTCTTGTGTGCGTAAATAAATAAATCTTAAAAAAAAAGTCAGGTTGCAGCTTATAATAAGCCCTGGAAGGCTATGTGTAACAGAAGCCAAACTGAGGATAGATGTACTTGTTAAAAATAATTATTAAAGAAAGCCAAATATTTCTTTGGTCTTGGCATTCGTTCATTTTTTATAGGTATAATTTGCTTTTTAGTAAATGTCTTGCTTGATTTTGTATCTTTTACCACGGCCTGCCTGTCTCCATCTTTTCCTCTTTATGCCCGCCTTTGCAGGGGAACACTTAGCTCAGTTACGATGTCACCTCTTCTGTGACCCTCCTGGCTCACAATATTGATGCTGTTTCTCAGTACTCACGAGTAGGGCCAGGCGTGTACTACATAGGGCTTCCCACATGAGAACCATCCGCTTCTCACTACAAGCTTATGGGGTCGCTGCTGCCGTGTGCCGACTGGCAGGCTGAGACCCAGAGAGCTGGAGTCCCTTGTCTGAACAGGAAGACGTAGAAGACATAAAGTGAGGCTGTCCTGAGGGACGGTGAGGAGGGTGACCCATGTCCCAGGCTGTCCAAGACAGGACTTCCCAGAAAACTGAATATGCAGTTTTAAAACTGGGCCAGTCTTGGGCAAACCAGCCTAGCTGGTGTCTCTTGAGAGGACGTGTTCTCTTTTTTTTTTTTTTAAAGATTTATTTATTTATGCATACAAGCACTGGGGTACAGGCCAGAGGTGGGGGTGGTGAGAGTATTCACCACAGAGAGCAGGGAGAAGAACAGGCAGATCAACCAAAGTACACTGCTGAGGGGAGCAGCGGGCACAGCAGGAGAGGTCTGCCACGCCATGTGGGTCCCCCCCCCGGCTGACAGCAGGGATTGAACTCGTGCTGCAGTGGCTGTGGTTTTGCTTCATAGTCCGTTGCTTAACCCACTGCGCCACCAGGGAGGCCCGAGAGGACATGTTCTCAGTGAAGCCGGTATGTGTGTTCCCAGCCAAGGGTGGTTCTTTCTACGTGGAACCAGGAAGAAGGAGGAAGAGTTGAAGGCAGAGGTCAGCTTCAGCTAGGTTTGGGCTAGGTCTCTAGAAAGTGGGGAGAAGATCGTGGTGCTTGCCTTATGCATTGGAAATGTGTCTGGTGAAGAGTCAAGTGGGAAAGTGTGCTTGCAGGCTTATAGTTTATATCTTCTAAAATAGCTGGGTCTTTCAAAAAGGGAAGGATTAGGGGCCACCCAGGTGGTACAATGGGTTAAGTAATTCACTATGAAGCAAAATGCAGCCAGTGCAGCACGAGTTCGATCCCTGCTGCCGGCCAGGGAGGGGACCCACATGGTGCAGCAGACCTCTCCTGCCTCACCCGCTGCTCCCCTCAGCAGTGTGTTTCAGTCTATCTGTCCTGCTCCCCATTCTGTCTCTAGTGAATCCTCTCATCTCCCACACCTCTGGCCTGTACCCCAGTTCTTGTGTGCATAAATATTTAAAAAACAAAAACAAAAAGAGAAGGCTCTGACTTGAATCCACACTTACATCAATGCCATGTGTACTTCAAGAATCTTACACTGACCTACCTATGTTCTCTCTCTTATAAAAAAGCACTGACAGAGAAGGAGTGACTACAGAGAAGGAAAATAATTCACAAATTCAGTGTGAAATGAACTAATCCTTGCCGACAAGTGATGATGGTCATCCATTATCAAAACAACTTCCTTAGTCATGAACCTTCACCAAGAAAGTACTTCTAGTTCATGAGAACAGGCAATTTTATTTTGCATTCTATATCTTTGCAATAATTCTACGACCCATTTGATGACATGATAATTCAGCTTTTCAACAGCCTGCACAATATGGTCAAATCACTCCCGTGGCCGAGAACCCACCTCTGTATTTCTTAGAACCGATTTGCAAGTATAATTAAGCTATGGGAGAAACTGTGTATCTGACATCATTTTAAGGCTCCCTCTGGAAAGGAAGCTGTTAATTGCCCATATCCTTTTATCCGTCTGAATCCTATTTACTACCAGGGTGTCCTCAGGCTGAACCTTGGGGACTTCTTTCTTCAAACATTAGGAAGATTTAAAATCTTCAGTGGTCATAAGTTATGAGTTATTTTATGGCTTGGTCACTTCAGACGACACACGCCATCTCCTTGACCCCAGGAGATAGCCTGAGTGTCAGAATGAGCATACACAGAGTCTGTGCTATTGCATCAGTCTTGTGTTTTTATGAGAATGAAGTCAACCTCATGAACGGTGGCTGTTACAAAGATGGAGGTGGAATCTGTCTACCCTACTTGATCAGCAGGCAAAATGTCATTCTGGGTTCTGCTGACATTTGTAATTCACTCTACATAATGTCAAAAAATCATTGCAATTTTTGGGGCCTCCTTGGTGGTCTCAGCACTATCTCACTATCACCGCTGCAGCCTGAGTTCGCTACCTGGCCAGGGAGGGGACCCACATGGCGCAGCAGACCTCTCCTGTCTCGCCCGCTGCTCCCCTCAGCAGTGTGTTCCAGTAGATTCGTCTGTCTCTGGTGAATCCTCTCAATTTCCAAACCTCTGACCTACAACCCAGTACTACACACACACAAATCATTGCAATTTTTATTACAGAATAGTCTCACAAAATATGAACAAGCCAAAGGAAGAAAATTTTAAATGAGCCATAATCCCATCCTCTTGACATTTTATTAGTCATCGCTCCTGTTTTTTCTCTCGAGAGACAAATTTTTACTAATAAGATACACCATAATAAATAGTTCATAAATTGAGACTAAAACAGGATTTAAACCAACACAGAAGATCAGAATTTGCCTCAAAAAATGTTTGCCTGACATATCAAAAAAAAAGTAGCAACAACAAATGTTGGCGAGGATGTAGAGAAAAAGGAACTCTCTTACACTGCTGGTGGGAATGCAAGCTGGTCCAGCCATTATGGAAAGCAGTATGGCAGTTCCTCAATCTACTAAGAATGGAAC
>JAGFMF010011596.1:939922-978094 GCA_019455555.1 Galemys pyrenaicus | reverse complement strand
GCTCAGCGAAATAAGTCAGAAGGCAAAAGAAAAATACCAGATGGTTCCTCCCCTAGGAGGAATATAAGGGAACTAAATAAGGATCAAGGAAAGGAATAAAAACGACAATAATAACAATACAGATACAAAAACCAAAAATGAAAAGACAAGGACAAATTGGGGACACTTGGTGGGGAGAGGGGAGGGGGAGGGCAGATGGGAGCACGGGGACTGAGGTGATGGTGCACTGGTGATATGGTGATGGGGAATACATGGGGATTACAATTGGTGACAAATATATATAAATTAAAAAATAATAATAAAAACACAACAAAAACAAAAAGACAAGGACAAATTGGGGACACCTAGTGGGGAGGAGGGAGGGAGTGGGTTGAGGGCAGAAAGAACACAAGGGATTGAGGTGATGGTGCACTGGTGAAATGGTGATGGGAAATCCATGGGAACTACAATTGATGCCAACTATATATAAAGAAGGAAAACAAACAAACAAACAAAATGTTTGCCTGCAGAGAACTTCTTCCCTTTCATACTTTTTTGTCTGTCTGTCTACCTACCTATCTACACCAATTAGCTGAAGATGGGCAACTAGGAAGAAGAGCTCAATAGTAAAATATATGGTTCTTACCACAACCTGTCAGCTTTTGAAATTCTATCATCGCTTCAATGCACATGCATGGCAGCACAACTTCCTTGCAGGTCCCCCTTTCCCACACCCTGAGCCCCCATTGTGGGGAGGAGGCTGATAGTGCTCCTCAAGCCCAGGTGTGCGGGCAGGTGGGCAGCAACATATTATTGAATATTTAACTTAGAGTGTTGTTTTAAATGCCTATATAGAATTTTGTTGTGTAGATGTAATTCATGTGATCTGATTCACTAGTTGTAGAAATTAGGTTTTGTCCTGCCATTAAGTGCTGTAGGATGAACTTTTGTAGTCAAATACTTATACAAAATTGTTTCATTGGATAAATTTTTTTAGCAGTGAATTCCTACACTGAAAGGTACCAGATATTTTTTAATACAAAAAAGCCTGCCAGGGCGGTTCACTTTGTCTCCATGTATTTAAGAATACGCAAATGTTACATCCCATTGTTTTGTTAAAAGACCCCAACATTTTACCCAATATCAACTCAAGGCAGGAATTCTACTGCTGGCCTAGTGAGTTGCAATAAGGATGCCACTGTCCCAGCATTTTTTCTAGTCCTTTCTTTTTGCTTTCCTTACTTCCATGTTTTATAGGTAGCATGATTTGCTTAAGAAAATCAGAGTTTATGCTTATTAGTGCAGTGTAATTATTCATAACAGCCTATTTCACTCCCAAAATGGTTCCAGTGTGGATGGTTATGAAGTGAATGTTAGAGAGATGCATTTGGGGCGTTGTACATGAACATGAAAAGTACTCAGATCTAAAAGCTGAGGCTGGACTGGGCTTGGTGGGGCAGAGCTATGACTTGGGAGGATTCAGGATTCTTTGGCACCATTTCTCTTCCCACTCGGCTGCCTGGCATTAGTTTTGGACCCCCGCATAAGTGGAATTCCCCTTGTAGATAACCCTTTTCAAATTTTCTCTCTGCATGTCTGCTCTTGGGTCTTGTCCCAAATTCTTACGCATGCTGGTGAGGATTTCAGCGAAGAAACAAAACAATACACAGACACACAAACCAAAACCGACCAACCAAGCAAAACCCAAAACTCCATACTGCTTAGAGATACAGAAACATGGATGTATCTTAAAAGCATTATCTCAAATAATAAGCCAGGCAAAAAGTTTACTCCACTTCTATAAGTCTAAGTGAGGCAAAATAAAACTTTCATGACAAAAATCAGAGCAGTCACCTCTGGCTGGGAGAGAGGCCTGACATCAGTGAGGCGACGGGAAGTCGGATGGCTCTCTTTGGAAGGTGCTTATCTGGACAGATGGTGATCAAACTACGTCTAACCTGGCATGTACCTGTACTGTACGGATATCATATGCCAATAAACAATTGGAAAGCAGTTATATTTTACTTGACAGGTTTTGCAGAATATTGGCATGGTATTAAAGGATAACTTCCTCCACTCTCAAAAAATCACTTTGTACATTCGGCTCAGCATTTTGGCGTATCAAGATGGTTTAAAAATTGTGTGCTCTCCTCGTTTTTTATTGTCTGCTAACACTATTACTTTGTCTTCGTCGATATCATAGCACAAATAGTGAGACGCTGCCCTCCTCCTTCAACGCCTTCTGACTGAGGGCGAGTCCCTGGTCCGTGACTGCGCGGGTGGTCTGACAAGCTATGCCGCTGGCACGTCTACCAGCCCCCAGTGATGTGCCCTATGTGATCTACAGAAAGGTCATAAAACACTTCCTCAGGTACAGTGTTGACTTCAAGATGCACTATATTCCTTGATTCCTTCTATTTGCCAAATTTGAAAACCAAGTTTTCAAGATGCAGTTTTCTTTATTCAACTACAGTATGTGAAATTGAGCCAGCCTCTCTTTCAGGAACATTTCTGATATTTTCAGTCAGAGCCCTTGTATGTTCCTTATCATCTCATCATATTTTATGTTCATATTCACAAGCATATAGTGGAGAGAACAGTTGAAAACCTATAGCCTTTTGCCCTTTGCAGACAATATAAGATAAAATGGAAACTGTCTCCAAAGCTTCCAGCAATGTGGCAGACCAAGCTGATAAGGAAAGGCAAACAGGCAGAGATGCTGGACAAAATGTAGCTACCTTTTTTGACACGGCTGAGTTTGAAAGGAAATATAGAGAATCCCCATGATACCAGAGGAAATGACACCAGGGCGCTAAGCAGAGACAGTCGGCTCTCATGGGAGCCTCGCATCTAGTGGGCCTGGGGACTGGGTTTTGCTGCCCACACAGGGACGTGAGCCGTGTGCTTGATCACTGTGCAAATCTAAGGGAACTAGAGTGGGACTCCATATCAAAGGTACAGAGCTCCCAAAAGGCTGCAAAGTGGGTAAGGGCTTTCCTTTCCTTTCCTTGAGGAAGATGCAAAGAACATTGCAATATGCTGGGGATGTCGTATAAATAAAAAAAATGTCTGAGAGAATAAAAACTCCATGGAGATGCTACCCAAAACCATCTGTAGATTTAGCAGTGTCCCTACAGCAGGGGAGCAAAAATCATCCACCCCCAAATATATTTTTTTGGCAAAAGTTCAAATTTCAATGGAGGGATGCTAGAGACTGGGCTGAGGTTACTTTTTAAAAACACACTTATATAAAACTTCACTCTTCCCCCGTACCAGGAAGACCTAATCTCCTTAATTGTTCTTAACTGAGAAAGCAGAGTTCAAATCTGCACAACAGCCATACTTTTGCTTACTGTGCTTTCCTGGTAACCTCCCTAACTGACCTTCCCCTCCACCCAGCATCCTCAAGCTCCCGTGTCTTAGCTGAGCTGTTTAAGATGGCATCTGAAATCATGTGGGCAAGTTACTCACTTCTAAAGGCACTCTTCCGTGTACACAGGTGGTAAAAATGTTATTATTAAACTTCTTTTGGCTTATCAATCTGTCTGATGCTTCTTTGATTATTTGCCAGCCTACAAGAACCCAGAGGAGAAGGGATGATTTCCTTTGCACTGATATTATCAAAATTTCAATGGCATTTTCTGCATAAATAGAAAAAAACAATTTTAAAATTTGCATTGAACCACAAAAGACCCCAAATAGCCGAAGCAATCACGAGAAGTAAGAACAAAGCTGGAGGCAGGGCACTTGTTGATTCCAAAGCATACTACAAAGGTATGGTAATTAAAACAGCATAATACTGACATAAAAAGAGACACACAGACTAAAGAAACAGAGCAGGAAGTTTGGAAGCAACCATCCGTATTTATGGTCAACCAATATACAGCAAGGACAGCCAAGAACACACCGTGGGGAAAGAATAGGCTCTTCAACAAATGGTGCTGGGGAAACAGGATAACATCGTGCAGACAAATGAAACTGCACTCCTATCTTACAACCACTCACAAAAATGAACTTGAAATGAATTAAAGCCCCGATGCCATGAAACTCTTAGAAGAAAATGTAGGGCAAAGCTCCTCAATATTGATCTTCGTAAAGATTTTTTTGGCTATGACATCAAAAGCACGAACAAAAGCAAAAAACCCGCAAATGAGACTACATCAAACTAAAAAGCTTCTGGAAAGCAAAACAAAAACCCCAAACATTTAACAAAACAAAAAGGCAACTTACTAAGTGGGAGAAAATGCTTGTAAATAGTTTATCTGATAAGGGGTTAACATCCAAAATATATAAAAATTCACACAACTCAAAAACAAGAAAAACCCCGAAAGTCATCAAATTAAAAAATGGGTAGAGGACTGATAGACTTTTTTCCAAAGAAGACATACAAATGGCCAACAGGTATCTGAAAAGATGTTCCACATGATTAATCATCAGTGCAAACTGAAACACAGCAAGGTATTATCTCACACCCGATGGAGGGCTACTGCCAACAAGACCAGAGATAACAAGGATTGGTGAGGATGTGGAGAACAGGGAACCCTTGAGAGTGTTGATGGGACAGCACATGGGTACAGCCACGGTGGAAAACAGTATGGAGGTTCTTCCAAAAATTGAAAATGAAACTCCCATTACAACCCAGCAATTCCATTTGGGGTCTATATCCAGAAGAAGGGAAAACAGTATGTTGAAGAGATGTATCTGTGCTAAGGTTCATTGCAGTCTTATTCACAGTAGCTAAAATACGGACAGAATCGAAGTGTTCATTAATGGATGGACAAAAAACGACATCATGTGTGTGTAGACAGCAATGAAATACTGCTCAGCCCTGGGGAAAAAGAGATCCTGCCATTTGTGATAACATGGAGGGAACTTGAGGGGATTATGCTAAGTGAGATAAACTGTACACAAGAGACAAATACCATGTGATAGAACTTAAAAGTGCCAAACTTGGAAAAAAGAGAACTGAACGGGGGCCAGTTGGGGAGATGGGGTTTAAGGGTGGAGCTCGCAACCAGTAAATAGACAGACCTGGAGATTCAGTGCACTGGAGACGGACAACAGGCAACAAATCTGTACAGGTTTCCCCGCGGTCCAGAAGTAGAACAGCCCTACTTGATAGGATGTGGCAGATTATTTGGGGGGTCTAGGAACTCTACTGTCATTAATTTATGTGTTTCCATACCTAAAACATAGCCTACCAAATCATGCCAAACCAGAACTTCTACTTTTGGAGAGCAAGGAAAACCTGTATTATAAACTTCAAGGCTGCTGAGAAACTAGATTTTATTTGTTCCCACCTCAAAAGAGATGACGATCATATAGTGCAATAACCGTTTTGCAATATATAAATGTATGAGAGTGACATGTTGTGTACCTTCATTGTACACAATGTTGTATATTTATATTTCAGTGATACCCCAATAGGAAAAAAAATCATGAAGACCGGTGCTCCGAGCAGATACCACCTGCATGGTCCACAACCCCCAAGCTGAACAGCTGAGATAAAAATTTAAGGAGATGAATGAAAACCACCAGGTTCCCCAAATCCAGGGCAATACTGGTTTCCTCCCGGCCCCTACCGTCTCCTGGCTTCCCCAAAACATCTCCTCACAATGAAATTACAGATAATTGTGGTCTCTGCAACACGGGGACCTTACGAATGGGAAAAATCTCTCGCTATACGATGGTTAAAACTGCTGAACAAACTGCACGTTACGTGTGCGGTTCAAAGGCACAGAAATGACAGAAAGACGCAGGGTGAAAAGTAAAGGGGTGCCTGAAAACAAGAAACAAAATGATGATCTCAGTTAACCACTTCCTTACGGAGTATGGAATAGGAGCTGCCAGCTTTATAATTTTTTGTAAGGATTTCATTTATTTATGCTTACAAGAACAGGGGTGCAGGGCAGAAATGTAGGGGGCGGTAAGAGGATCCACCAGAGACAGAGCGGGGAGCAGAACAGGCAGATCGACTGAAATCCACTGCTGAGGGGAACAGTGGGGAGACAGGAGAGGTCTGCTGCCCATGAGGGTCCCCTCCCTGGCCGGGGATTGAACTCATCAGGGGCTGGCTCTAGCTTGACAGTGCTGGGACTTTACCCTTTTACGTAGAACGTTCAGACTTGGGTAAGAAGTTTTAAACTCTTGCAGAGACAAAACAGACTAACAGGCAGCTTTTCAATGTCAATGGGATTTTCAGACTTGACTCTAAATACATTCACTGACACTTTGCTACAGTGAGCGTTCCTGAGAGTGTCCTTAGAGGGGTTCGGGGAATCCTACTTCAAGGGAAACAAATGTTCTTTTCAAAATTGTGCTTTAAATATTTATGAACTGCTATGTCCTCCTTCACCAGGTTGGGGGACAAAATAATTTCTCATGACTTTATTTGCACTGCCTCCTAGCCCGATAGACCTCCTCTGCAAGAATGGCTTCCTTCTTCACGCAGCTCACACAATCACCTTGAGGGTCATTCTGAGAGCGCCAGCGCCGGCTGCTTGACCAGGCGCCTCCATTCCGACCCCTGGTACCTGGCACAAAGAACAATGAAACTGCTTTGCTCTTCCCGCTCTGGCCTGAGCCCGGGGCTCTCTGGTGGTCACACGCTGCTAGCTCACAGCTGGCTGTCTCCACTGTGAAGGCAAGAGCGAGAACAGCCTCCACCGCTGCGCGCTCAGATCTCTGGGTGCCGCTGGAAGTGTCCACACAACCTCCCCAACCTACTATCTCCCGTGCTCACCAGGCCTGCCTGTTCTTGCTTGAGCTGACTGGCATTTAATCCCTCATGTCTCAGCAAAAGACAAGCACAGTTTTAAAAATATTTTCTAACATCTGGATCTTTCCACCTTGTCCAGGATGACTGTTATGATCAAAAGTAAACACATCTTAGTGAAAGGTCGCACAGGCCCCTCACCCTAACCCCTCACCCAAACCCCCACCCAGGCCCGCAGGGTAGCAGTTCCAAACCAAGGTGACTCACATAACTGAATCCCAGTGGAATGTGGCCCGGGGACCTGAACGCAAGCTGGGGGCTGCGACATGGACCCACCAACGGACAACTTCTTCCCGCCACAAGAAACTTCAAAATTTTCCACTCCAAAGCATCCCGCCTATAAAAACCCAGCAGCCTGTAACCTGGGCGCGACTTCCCCGCCCCCCACTCTGGGGATTGGAGAACCTCGCCAGGGAGCGCAATAAAAGTTCCTGCTGGTCAGAAACAGGGCCTGGCTCTTTCTTTCTCTCTCCCTCTATCTCTCTCTCCCTTGCTCTCCCGTCCAACCGCGCCGAAACCTTTCACTTAGAAACAACCATCCCTAAAATCAAATCCACCACTTTCTTTAATGATATATATATAACACTACATGTAACACACACATATAATTATATAGGACATACATAATTTTATATATAAAATATAATACACATTGTTATTCTATGGATCTTATATATATTTTTATATATTATTGCTAGGTGCAATTTCAATGGGCGATTATAGTGAATGATAATCTAGTCCAACAGATGCACTTCCTGTGGAAATCATGGAAGCAGATGTTGAGTTCTGAGGGCCCAGCTACAGGGCTCAAGGAATCAACACACCTCCCCTCTCTCCAACAGCCCACACCGTTCTCGGCACCGGAAAGGAGCAAGACCAGTATAAAGATCATATTAAAAAACAATGAGACAGGCAATAAACACATCATCTTACAAAAGGGAGTTCAGGTGTCAGGTAGCTAAGTGTGTACATTTCCTTAACTAGGAAAAGCAGAGAAAGTAAAGCAAGCGCCACAAAAGAGCCCAAGGAAAGGAGGGTTTGGGTGCGCTTGTTCATGTGAACGAGAGCAGCGTCTGACACCCAGAAGAGAGACTTGTGAGCCAAGTTAGCAGGACTCAAGCGGCGAACCAGCAGGTGTGAAGGCCCTGCACAGAATGGTGGGCCCGGCTGCCGGAGCAGACAGAGAGTCCGGGGGCATGCTGCAGGAGACTCCCGGGAGCTGCTCTTGCAGGAGCTGGAGGCCCCTGTAAGAGTCTTGGCTTTTGTACTATTTATCATGAGGACACACTGCAGACTGCGGCGCAGTGGGTGGCCCATCGGGTTTTCATTTTCACCTTCTCTATCCTGTCATGGGGCGCGGGGAGGCTCAGCCCTGCCGCGGAGCAAGCCCCCGACCTGATCCGCCCTCGCTGGCATGAGTGGCCTTGGAGGCCGCCTGGGGCAGGAGCGACTCGGAACCAGCGCTGAGGCTGGGCTGTGCGGGTGACCCTGCGGGAAAGGACGTGCCGGGTGCAAGAACAAGGGAGCTGAGAGAGCCCCTCGGACAGCGAGAACAACGCCTGTACTGGGAGCCCCTCCTTCAGAGGCCTTGATTCAGCTTCCTCGCTGTAACTACAGAACCAGAGCTTGCAACCAAGCACACTCACGTGCTGTCTGTTTTGGTCTTGTCTAGAGCTCCTTAGGGAAAAAAAAATTGGGGTTGTTTATTCCAGATGAATATACTTCAGGAAAAGACTGACAGGATCTTAAAGGCTTCTTTGTTACATAACCGATATGTCAACCAGTGCTACCTCAACACAATTTTTTTTAAACTTTAATAAAGGTTTTCTTTCACAAACGAATATGCTCCTGTAAAGCAACTCTACTATAAATAAAAAGAAAACTTGATCAAAACATCATCAAAAAATATACTTTGGAAGTGCCTGGATTTTCACTATTTCCCAGCTTGGTCTATTTCTCTTAGTATTTCATTTTTCTTTTTGCCTCTGAGTTCTGAGTTTGCCTGGGCAGATTCTGTTGCTGAACCTGTAGCTGTGTGTGCTATGCCTACAAGTGCAAAAGACCAAGCTGGACGCTACGCGACTGTGACGCGGACCGAGCAGAGCGCGTGACGATCGCTGTGACAAAGGCAGCCACTACACAGCTGGTTCAGCTCCACCAGCCCTTTTACCTCATACTCTTCATGACAGGCTCATATCATAACCATCCCGGTCACTGCAGAATTAACGTCAATTCCCGGGGACTGACGTTTACTGCATCTTGCATTTGTCACACGACTCCGATTTGGTAATACGCAAGCATGGAGGGCTGCGAGGGGCTGCAGGCTCACTGGCAGAGAGTACTGTGGGTGGGTGTGGCAGGGGTGGGCGTGGCAGGGGTGGGCCGCAGAGATGGCTCCATTTCTTCCCTGGAAGCAGGCCCTCTGCCATGCAACCCTGGCGCCACCCACTCTGATCCTGAGCCAGGCCAAACAAGAGAGGTGGAAGTGGCACTGGGCCCCTCCCAGGTTGACCTTCTAGGGCCTTGAGTGTCTGTGCTTACTCTTTCGAGCCTCTGCATTGTTGTGGCTCGTGCTGCTGAAAAAGGTGACCCATCTAATCTCTGGAGCCTTACAAGCAACAGATATGATTCTACAGCTAAGACTCTTGAGATGGGGAGGTTATTCTGGATTATCTGGGTGGGTCCAATTTAATCCCGAGTCCTTAGAAGTGAAGAACCTTTTATAGCAATGCATTTGATTCTGGAGTCTCTAAAACAAATCATTTCTACTAAAGCCAAGAACGATATGAATGGAGGAGTCTTTGCTAAGTTGTGAGTCTTATAAAAAGAATCTTCTCTGCATCCAGTAACATCAGATGTAGGACTTGAATTGGATGTGGTCCGTCATGACTTCCGATTTGGTAAAATTGGAAAGTAGTTGTTTTGACTTGTTAGGTAAACTCCCAAGTAAGAGTGTTGGCTTCACCCTGGTGCTTAGGATGACTAAATTGCACCCAGGGTTCTATGAGGCCAAGGCCACCTAAATTCACGGAGAGTGGCAGTCACTCTGAGCTGTTACAACCACCTCGTAAAGTCACGCAGGTATTAACACGTCATCGTAAACAACAGAAAATAAGAAAGATGCACCCGTCTCCCGCCATAGCTTCAGACCCTTGTTTTTGTCCTTTGAAGTCTCATTTTGGCCAAGAACCATTCATGGCGGCACTATAGATGTAATTCAATCATGTTCCCTGAAAGAAACCTCTGTGGGTATTTCAAGCAGAAAGAAATTTAATATAGGGAATTGGTCATTCACAGACCTACCGGAATTAGAGGTATCAAAACTCAGGAGGTCTGCCCTACACTGACTCCAAGGTCATATTCCAATATGACAACAGAGAGATCTGGAAACTACTAGACTCAGCATCTGTCTGCTGGGTCGTGTTTTATGCCGTCAAAACACAGGTGAGTAGGTCTCTGTCTCTCTCCTGCTTTCCATTATCTCCTGTGAGTATATGTAGTTGTCAAAATTCACATCTGGAAAACTAGTGTGCAAGGAGTTTGGTAAATTAGTTTTGAGTTCCCCAAACTTTTCAGATACCGGGGGTGGCTGTGGTGCAGAATACCTGACGATAATAGCGCAAATACATTCCTGAGTAGGGCTGTGGGTACCATCCATCGAGCTGTGGGTAAAAAATGATGTTCATCTCTGTGGTGTTGCCTGTGTCCGGGTTACCAAGATGAAAAAGACTGTGATCCTGAGTAAGTTCTTCTAGGGGTGCTTACATCTTGGGTTCCCACTCCTAGAGTCTTTCTTAAGTTAGGACTCAGGCCAGGTGTCTGTGCTTTTGCTCACTGCTTCATCTCCCCGCTCAGGTAGAATGAATGCAGAAAAAACATGCATCCTTCACGGCAGTGAAGCACTGCTTTTCCAAAACAACTAAAAGTTCAGGACAAATTTTATACCCAGCAACCATTCACTAGAAGCTTTCAAAGTTTTCAGTTCATCGTACACACAGAACGCGAGATAAAAAAAATTCTAATTTTCAATTGTTTAGACAGAAACCAGGGAATAAATGACAGTTTGAAATGTCACTGCTAATATGTAATAATTTGCACTGAGAAGTGAAGGTTGACCCGTATCTGCTTGTCTTACATTTATTACTGTTCAAGCTGAGATTTTAAATATCAGTGGAAATCTTCTAATTAAGGAGCTGGAACATTTTGGGAAAATTAATAACTTTTGCGAGTATTAACCTCTACAAGCGTAAAGCAGGGAGCATCACACATTTGTTAGGATTAAAAAAAAAGGATCTTTCAAATTTCTCCACTCATGTTCAAATGCACAGTAGCCGCTGAGAACTCCAAGCTTCTCTGAAGTCTGTTTCATCACCAAACATCGAATGAATCCTACATTCTAATCTGTATCGATCCACATTATATTCATTATAGTTTTATTACAGAGTATCTTAATTTTCATGAAGCAAAAATGACATTTTTGGATGACGGGCCAGTTTTATCCTATGGTTTCCAGCAGACTCTAGCATGCTGACTGAGAACCATGGTTATAATTGGAAGTGTTTTGCCAGTGTCTGCATGTAGGAGGCCCCTAATAATTCTTAGCTGAATTCTGAAGACATTTTCAGATCTAGAGAATTTAGAATATCAACACGTAGAAGAGTAGGCAGTAATTTCTAAATTTTGAGGGTTACTATTTTTGTCCTGCTTTTACAACTTTGTCAGAGAATTTCATTCTTTCGGATACGCTGAGATGTGCATGAGCCTGCCTTTTTCTATCCCTTCCAGTTAGAAATGTGGAAAATTTTACCCGGTGAGGTCCTCCCTGTCTGGCCACTTAATTAATCCTGACCAAGACTGCTTTGCACTAGAAGCCTTATCCTCACCAGCTGGTGGCTTCTGGAATGGTCTTTCTTGACTCGATGGTCCTTCAAGTGTACAGCGTAGCCCAAGTGCCCACAGACCACAGAAGGTATGGTGACCACCCCCGCCTCCCCCGGCCAATTAGAATTAGGACTCGCTGTGTCCCAGAATTCATTACAGACCATTCTATCGGCATGCTTCACGGGGGCTCAAAAGCTAACATTGGCTTACAACTGTGCTGGTCTGTTCTGCTCGCCCTGTGCTGACTAGCCAGACAGGGCCGTCTGTGTCTGTCAGTCCTGGATAAACCCACTGGGTGTACTGAGTTCCCACCTTCATGACTTTGCTTGTAAGGTTCCCTCAACCTGCAAAAGCTTACTCTTTCTTCGAACTTGGAAAAACCTTGCTCTTCATTTAGAAAAAAATTCAGATGGCAAACATCTGTTTTCCTTCCTAAATGCCTATGGCTTCATCTACCATCCCCTTTCCTTTTCGTTCCAACCAAGATGCTCTAGTATCTGATATATACATATGAAAGCATCTGTAACATCATTATTGGTGGCTGTTACGTGGTGCCCCTCTCCAGGACAGACCATGACCTTCATGTAGGAGCGCTGTCTTATGGCCTTCGCAGGGCCTGCAAGCCACGGAGGCAAATGTGGATGGACAGAATGAGTGAAGGGCAGTGTAGAGCATCAACAAAAGCACAACCTGAATGGTTCAAGTGCATGCACACCACTGACTGTTTTTCTTCCTGGTTACAATAATATGAGAACTGAGAGGAATCTTTACAAGAAGGTACTTCACTTGCAATTATGAGGCACCTAGAAGATACTGGCTTCACATCTTAAATCGGCTTTACTAGAATTTATTTTTGAATAACACCATAGAAGCACACAGCCCCCTCCCCATGTTCTGTGATAAATTGTGTGGAAAGTAGACTCTGCATATCTCAAAATCACTAATGTATGGCTTGAGTTTGGGAACTGGCATTGTCGCTATGCTGTCATTCAATTATTTTGAGGGCAGTGGGTTAATTAATGGTTAACAATTATGTGAGCATGATGCACACATTACGTTGTTTCAGTTAATATTTAATAAGTGTCACAGTTTATGAGTAAGAGGCAGTATTACAGAGCCTCCTTTCTCAAGAAAATGTAAAACACTTCCATTTTTAATTTAGCACTGAGATTGCTGTTTCTTTGTCATAGTAATTATGGGATTTCCTGCCAGCGCCCCATTTTGCTTCTACTTTACAACACGGTCATGGTTGAATAGCTTTAATCAGGCATCAATTAGTCCCAAATCTATAATTCATTTAAGTCTGGGTCTTTGGTGGTTGTGCTTTCTTCTTTCAAACTGGGAGTGAAATGTTAGAAAAGTTTGAGCAAATGATCTCAATCCCCTATGAATAGTTTGTAAGAGAGATATTTCTGTAACCTGCCCAATAAACTGGTTATCATATTAAACTCATTTTAGCAGCTTATATTCACTTAAGCATTGCTCCAGATGGTGGCTGTCAAAATGTTTCTTATAATTAGCATCAGTAAACTTCTCCTGGGCCTTTAAAATTCATTGCAAATCACATGTTGTCTATAATCATAATAAGATCGGAAATGTTATTAATATTCTGCTCTGTGTGCTGTTACACCAGCTTCTGTAAAATACAAGGATCCACAGCGCAGCCTCTTCTCTACGTGCTTCTCAAAGGCTGTTAAATGGTAACTGTGACTATATAAATTAAAATTAAATACAAAACGGAGCCTGGAATTGAGAATTCCCTGAGCAGACAGAGCCATTTAAGCTGCGTAAGCAAGTCTAAATCTGGTTTATTTCATGACCATGAGCGACGCTTACCTTAGATTATTTCTTGTAAATGCCTCTGACAATCGTAACAGAAACCTAAGTCATCTTCCTGAAAATGGTAGGAGATAATCACCTTTAACCAATCTCCTGCTATCTGAAAACCCCTAATGTAATAACTAATCATGGTAAAGACTGAACGACGTCCTCATTTTCCCTTTATAAGTCACCCTGTAACTTCGTGGCCCTGAGTTTCCTATCTATTTTTATTTTTGGAGGCTCCGAGTTTTGTGAACTGTTCTCATATGCACAATAAACGTTTACTAAAGACTATTTATAGATTTGGTGGTTTTAATGTCACCATTTCTAGATTTTGCACAATGTACAAATGGATTCGATCATTTCCATGGAGATGACTAATCGACTCTGAAGTAGAAAGCCCCGCCCAGCCATTTGTTTAGTCAAGGACGAAACCTGTGCTGTTCACATTAACAAACTGTATAAAATAATCTCTGGGATCACACCATATTCCATTGAACTGGGTGTCTCCGTTGTTGAATGAAGCTGGTCTCTCGGTTACAAATGAGAGAATCCCTATTACGACCAGTTTGTGAATGGAAAGAGGATTGACAGGCACTGGCTATCTTAGTAAGCAAACCTCAGAGCTATATGAACCCCAGGGACACCTGGGGCCAGCGACTCACCCGCATGGCATCTCGGTCTGTACATTTCCTCTTTGGAGAAACCAGGAAGGAAGTGTGAGAAGCAGGCTGGGGCAGGGGAAGAAGCCAAACATGGATGCTAGTCCAAGCCAAGTCCCAGCCTGACCTTCATCCTGACGAGGAAGTCTGAAGTAGAAATTCTACTGCAGCTGGGGGGTGGGGGGTGACTTTCCCACGCCGGCACAGTGAGTCGCTGTGGGGGAAATGGAGCGGTCAGGCTTTTTTCCACCCTCCTGTCGCGAGCTTCTGCATGTGCGACCTCTCAAAAAGCGCTTGGGGCGGGGCTGAGCACCAGGCACGCACACCTGTAGCTGGACACGTGGGCCCGCACGGGCATGCGCAGGTGAACAGCAGCAGCGGCAGCACAGCAGCACCACCACGCTGAGGCGAGCCCTCGAGCCTGCCCTCACAGTCCAGGCCCCTCCCCCACCTGGGGGTGGCCACAGGCACTGGCTCCACACGCACCTCAGTGCAGAGAAGCTCCAAGAGCCAAAAGGTACCTGAGAAGTCACACGTGCGACTCTCAGAAGCTAAGCCAAAGAGAAGCGCCAGGAGGCCGAAAGCGGAGGCAGGTGTGGACCATCAGAAGCAAAGGCACACAGCAGCTGGGGGAGGGGCGCACGGAAATGGTCAGAGGTTGTCTCAGGGAACTGGGTGAGATGCTCAGAGTCCACTACAAACGCGTGTGTGACCAGAGGGTACCCAGAGAACCCCAAACTTGCATGCTCTAAAATGGGGTGCTGCCATCTTGCCACAGAAAGGCAAAGCAGACTCCTAGTGCCACAGAGCTTTACAAGAACGGGTACGGGGAGACAGACAAGTTCCTAATCAGTTTTCCCAGTCAAACACCCAAATTTACCTTCTCCCTCATGGGTACAGGCAAAGGGGGTGGGCCCAGGGCCGGGCCCCTGAGGCCCGAAAGCTTGCAACAAGTCTAAGGTATCTTCTGGTAAGGAACACAGGAGAGGGGTTCTGAAGCAGGTCCCAGAAAGCTGGGTGTAGGGTAAAGGTTGATCAGGTCTTTCCACCCTCCTATCACTGTGATGATGGACACCTGCGGTGCTGCGTGCATGCCTGGGTGGGCATGCGCAGGTGGGTGCGCCTGAGTTGGACACAGGCTTAAATGGGCGGGTCATGTGGCCCGACAGGACCGACAGTATTGAAGAGCAGCAGCAGCAGTAGAAAGCAGCCGAGAGTGTGAGATGCGCCGGGGGCTGGGAGGCCTGCCAGCCTCCCGGCCCCCTGGCACCCCTGCCTGCTATGTACCTGGCCACCTCTACTAAATAAAGTATGAAAAGCCACCGAGGGCTCCAAGACTCCTTTCCTTGACCCGCCTGCCCAGAACCATCCCGAACCTTGCTCCAGTGCCGCCCCCCCATCCTGCCACTACACTGGGACAAAAGGAGCCGACGCATCAAGACAACACCTGCCACTGTCGGCCTCCCCCGGCCACTGCCTCCTCCACTGAAGCCCCAGGGTGCAAGCCGGGCTGCAGGAACAGGAGTTCCTCCCAGAGCCCACCTGCCCTCCGTGATACAGCACGTCCGTCCCCCGACCACCCAGCCCTGCCACTGGTTCCCAGCAGCTGATCCACGGCGGCTGCCTGTAAGTGGGGGCAGGAACACGGTGCCTCCCTCACGCAAACAGTATTGAAACACAAACACTCTTTGCTTAGTATCTCTGTTGGCTTTACATTTCCCACAATGCGCTAGTGTTTTCCACGAGTCAGGGAATGGCTGTCAATTGCTCTTAAGTCGCCCATCCTGTGGCATTCACTACCAAGTTGAGCTTTATACCCAGTGGCAGATATAAACAGTCCTGCGGAAGTCTTGGCTTGGCCTGGCGCCTGTCCTTGCACTGACCAACTCCAGTCGTGAGACCGGGTGACAGGTCATACGCGGTGGCCCTGCAAGAGCTCCGTTTGAAGTAAAGGGGGACGCAGTTTCTAGAAGCGCTGGGGTGTCACTGGAAGACAGTAAACAGGCTGGGGAGACAGAAGAGCATTCGACTGGAGCATGGGGCCTGTGGCCAGGGCTACGGGTCCCCTCCTGTGGGGCTTCCTGGCGCGCCACACAGAGATCCTAGGTGACAGCACAGGCGCGCTGTGACAGCGGCGGCAGAGGCCAGTTTCTGGCCACACAAACAAAAATGAAAGAAGAGATGGTAGATTGTTTTGAAGGGAAAGAAAACCCTCAGAAGGATATTTTATTGGGGTAAATATAATCACGAATTCAGTTTTGTTAATTTATTCTATTTGATCCTTAGGCACTTGTTACATGGACTTCGCTATTAAATCCAAAAAGCATTTGAAAAGTAGGACGTACACGGTGGGAGGGGAGCTGAAGCACACATTTCTGCCTTAGCCTGGTCTTCCAGTGTGAGGCTACCGATGCTTAGTAACTGTCTCAGCCCACTGGAGCCCCGCCCTAGTGTGTCCAAGGCCAGACACCTGCTTTGATGTCCCCAGCCTAGAAAGGTGCTGCAGTCAGAGAACTAGCAGGTCTTTCCCCCCTCCCGCCACTGGCATAGTGATGGACACCTGCGGTGCTGTGCGCCTGCCTGGGTGGGCACGCGCAAGTGGGCGCACCTGAGTTTGGACACGGGCTTCTATGGGTGGCGTCAGGAGGACGCCAGGACCAACCAGCAGCGAGAGGACCAACGCGAGCACTGATACCAACGAGCAGCAGCAGAGAAGCAGCAAAGCAGCCGAGAGGGTGGGATGTGCAGGGCACTGGGAGGCCTGCCAGCCTCCCGGCCCCACAGCACCCCTGCCTGCCATGTACCTGATGCCACCTCTGTAATAAAAGTATAAAAGCCACCGAGGGCTCCAAGACTCCTTCCTTTATCCCCGTCTGCTAAAACCATCCCGACCCTGCCCAGCGTGCCACCTTCCTGCCACTACAGAGGCCATCTTTGCTCACGGAATGTCTCTTTCAGCTACAGCCTCACTTCTGTTTATTGGCATTTCTGGCAGTACATGCTCCGACAGTACACACCCCTGCATGAATATTTCAGTGTGCTGAGGGGCAGCGCTTATCAGCATCAGCAGCTGCTGTTTATTGGTGATAAATGAGTTTTGTTCCCACTGAGAGCAATTTCCCTGGTTTTCCCTGAGTTATCTAGCCAGAGATGAAGGAGATAGTCTATCCTTAAAGCGGTATTCACAGTTACCCAGTTAATGAGGCGTTGAGGGAAGGGGCTGCCGAGAGAGGCCGAAAGGGAGAGGTAGGGGAGCCAGAGACACGCGCCCGCGCACAGAGACAGAGACCGAGTGACAAAGAGGCAGAGAGACACGCACACACAGAGGGAGAGAGAGGGAGTGCTTGAAAACGTACTGCGTGTCTCTTGCCAGGGCTCTGCCGTGTTCTCATTTGGAAGGACCTAGTATCTGACGTGCAAGCGGGGAAATCCTTAGCATTTATGACAGAGAAGTTGCCAGAATTGCATTTCATGGCGAGAGGGGTGCTTTGCTGCTGTTTGGAGTTAGTCTCCCTGGTATTGCAGGCGGAGGCTTAATACAATGAGCAAATTCCTACCTCCACGTTGACAGAGACATGGTCTGTTTCCCTCAGTCGAGCATGGAGTGAAGGCACTCAAGCGGCAATAGCTCGCCGGCCTGGGCATTGAGACACACTGGTGAGGCAGAGAGGCTGAGTTTAGAGAAGATGGACGTGTTTGAGATCTGGCTGCTAAGAGCTGCCCCTGGGTCTCAGGTTCCTTCTACATGGGTGATCTCAAGTGACTAGCTCTGGAAAGAACCTTTTGTGGCCTAAACTGGTCATGGTAGCGTTTGGGTTCTGTTTGATGGCATGACTGTTTGGATAGTGAGTCCATTAGAAAATTAAGTGTTTCCTAGTAATTACTGTATATCCTCTAGTATTGGGCAGTAGAGTTGATATTCAACCCATTTGTTCAGTAAATACTTAAATCAGTCCATTTATTCAAGTGTTACAATATAGGATATTTGACTGACAGATGAATGAGCAAGAGAACAAATTACATATGTGTAAATGTATGCCTTTATTACATTCATCAATTGGAAATTTATGGTTTATATCGAGACCATAATTACAGTGCAATGATTCTAAATCTTGAAGCTCATGTTAGAGCATTAAATCACTTATAAAAATTAAGACTTTCCAAATGCATGTATCCATCACACTCCGTAACATCTCCCTATAACTGGTGGTTATGAATTTTAAGCACTGCTCCTAGCAAAACTGATGCCTGAATGTCAAACGTAATCAAATATTGCTCAGTCGTCCAACCCTGCTAAATGCAGGAAAAAGCTGAAAGTGCAGTTCTATTAGAGAATGGCTGGTGTTAATGAATTTTCCAGCAGAAATATAAATGCATAATCTGGCCGTCAGTCAATCATTCATTTTATTCCCATAAAAATACTGTACTTTAAACCAAGTGTAAAAGATCACTGGTTTTAATGTTTTCTTCTAATCTTATTTTTTGCCATTTACTATAGCAGTTGTATTAATACATTTTTAATTTTTAAAGTTATCTTTCTGGATCAATTGTAAATTTCTTGAAAGAATAGTAAACTTATTCCTTTGAATAAGGGTTATGTTCATTAACTCTTTCTTGACCTGGTCATTTATTGAACTGAATTAAACAACTGAATATTGTTCAATATCCCTGCAACATTAATTTATTATCAAACAGTCATTAAATCAGGTTTTTTTTTAATGTCACGAACTTCTTTAGTAGTCTGGTGAAATCTACATCCCCCCTCCTCTCAAAATTCTAAAATGTATCAATGTATCAAACTTTCTAAATGTATCAATGTACTGAGTTCGGTGGTACAATGGACATGGGTACCTTGGATTCTGTGCATGTGTCCACCATGGCACACATGGAAAATTCTATGTAATATACTTGTGGTAAAAATCTTCAAGAGGAATCAGCCTTTTTTCCTAAGTATGTCCGTAATATTATTAGTAACTTTGTGATGAAATATACATGCTTTGACATAAGCAAATGAGAATGACTATTGAATAAGTGATTTGAATAGATTTGTAGGGGAAAGGAAAATTCACTATAGATGCAGAGATTTCTCCTTGAAGGCACAGTCAGTCTTTCTATATGTCACAGACAAAATAAATAGAAAAAATAAAGATGTATTTATAAGTACCGCACATAACTGGTACTTTCACTGTATAAGGTTTTATTTGTCTAGGTATTTGCAAAGATTCCCTGCAACTCGATGGATGTATTGTCATGACTCAAACTAAAATCTGAGAGTACAAAGTTATAGCCCATGATTTACAGCTTAAATAGGTCATTATTTGTATCTCTCATATGAAGGATTTATATCCAACAACATGAAGCATGGTATACACATGGTTATATTGGTGTACACACACACATCGGAGGTAGTATTGACAATGGAATGAGGTTGGGTTTGAAGTCAGATGTGATTGTGAATCCTGCCTCTTCCACTTAGTTTTGCAAATTTAGGGGTCTTCTTTTCCCCCTTCTTTCCTTTTTTACTTCATTCAGAAGTATTTATGCTATATTTAGCTAGGTGTACCTTGCGTAAAGAAATTGGTGTGCAACTTGTCTCTCCAATCTCTTCATATTTAAGCATTTTCTCTCTTTTGTAAGATCGAGATGAGGGATACGATGAGATACTAAGAAACGTTTTATGGAGTTCCTGACACGTGACACACAAAAAGCACTGTCTAAATTAATCACGTATCTAACAGACTCTGAGTGCTTGGGGGTCTCCAAGGAAAACATTTATGAAAAAGAGTTGTTAAAAGGAAATTGGATGCAATATGAAATGGATTTCCCAGAAGATTTTGGTGTCTAGCAAGATTGCTCAAGGCCTCCTCATTCTATGAAATACTTGCATCCTTGCTAAGCTGGTAAAGCTCACTAGAACCAAGAAGATGTGATGAAGGCCAACTTAAAGTAATGAAGGCTGGGAGAAGTAATACATCTCATAGATGTAAGTCTAGATCAGAGGCCTCAAACCCGAGCACGAATCACTTAAGAGGACCACAGATGGCTGGGCCATGTCCCCGGGCTGCTGATTTTGTCTGAAAACTGGCCAGTGACCTATGGGAGCATCACTGAAGAGCTCCCATTTGGAAAGGAACGGAGAAGACAGGGAGAAAGCCTGGGAGACAGGATAGTGGCCCATACAGACGTCATGTCCTAGTCCCTGGAACCCACGTGGCATAGGGATTTCACATATGCGATTAAAGGACCTGGAGATGAGGTGATCATCACGGGTTATCTGGGTGGGCCCCGTGTTGTCACAGGTGTTCTTAAAAGGAAAAGAGGGAGGTGCAGATTCAGAGATCGGGTAGGAGATATGATGACAGAAACAGATGTGGGAAGGAAACGCAGCAACGGGAGCAGAGGCAGGAGTGATGTGAGGAAAGGGCCACGATCCAGGAACGTAAGCGAACTCCAGACACTGGAAAAAGTAAGAAAACCAGATTTTCCTCAGAGCCTCCAGAAGGAATGCGGCCCTGGCAGCACCTTATTTTAGCCCAGTGGGGCCTATTTCAAACTTTTGATCCTCCAAACTATAAGATAATACATTTATATCTTTTAAGCTACTAAGTTTGTAGTAATTTATTACAGCAATAATAAGAAACTAGTAAGAGACAACCTAGCTCCTTACCAATTCATGCAAGCAAGAGATTATTAGCAATGCTTCAGGGTGCAATTATTCATTCCTTTAAGTAAATTTGTTGCAGCAGTTTAAAAAACAAAGTTTCGAAGCTATTTAATGGGTCTTAGATACTGTATCACCCACTGTTCTACTCAACAGCATCCCTCAAAATCTCATCATAGTTACACCACCCTCTTCTGCACTGAGTCAGCTGACCCCAGGCTGTCGATTCAAGCGCTGCTGCATGAGTCTCAACATCACAGCAGGTCTGGTCCACCAATAGGAACCTCTTGTGTGCTGGCTTTATTACCTCCAAACTATCAAGATACATGAAGCCCAAATGTAGTATGTGTAGTCGTCACTTACAGAACTTGCATACTTTGTCCTTGGCTAAGTTGACGAAGACTCTCCACCCATTCTCAAACGTGGTTCTACAGATCGTTGTGAAAACTAAGGAAAAACAAATGCCTCTACTTAAAGAATAACTCTCTGATCATCATTTGGTTCATTATGATGTATCTGGACACTGGACAAATGAATGTTTTCAAAACGTTTGTGGTTCCCACAGCCTTCATATTTACAAACTGGCAGGTATCCCCTTCTTTTAGCAAATGCAAAATCTTACAATTCACATTCGTGAAAACAGGTTAATCAGGACATTACCTCAATACTAAGGCATATTTCCTCCCCACCCCCTCAATATTTTGGTGGTTCTGAAATCATTCTGTACAATCAATGTGAGAGTCACTTTTTTCTTCCCAAAGTTGTTATTCACCCAATGGTAATTTGTACATTTCAAAGTGTCCTAGATGAACAGAAGTATGGGACTATTATTTTTTCTTCTTGGCAAAAAGACTGGTAATAAATTTCAAACATGCCTTTAGAATTTCCTGTGCACATTTAGAATAGAACTAAACTAATAAAATATATACGTGGATTTGTCATAGTCACAGTGCAAATGCATTTCACAAACATGTGAGAGCTTTCGCTGGGTCACAAAAGAGTCCACGGTGCTCTGGAGGTCTTTATTGCAGGGGTCACTGTTGATCTAGAATGATAAATATGCTGCAGTCAAGAGCAGAAGTTGGAATTCGAGCGAATTATTTATGAAGACAAGATTTTTCTTTAGGGGGTAGGAATGTTGCTTGTAAAGCAGAAGAAAGAATATAGATACAATTTTTTATTTACTGTATATTGATTCTGTAGGTTTCTCCCTGTCAGGTTATATAAGAATGAATGCCCTCATTCATTTTTGCAAGTCTGCAATCTTCAGGTGGAGAAGAGCCATACCAACAAGTGAGAATAAATTCGAATTAGACAAGTTCCTCAGGCTGAACATTTGTGGGAATGAGTTAGGTTCGTTGCCTTCAATATTTAGATACTGAGGACATGACCTTGGTCAGGCTGCAGTAGTTCATGGGATGTAGTGGGTGGCCACATTTTTGGCCTCTCATCTCACAGGTGCCACCATTGCCTCTAAGGGTTAGGGTAAATAAACATGTGTGTTCACTTTGTCATTATTTGTTCGACTATGCATGAGACTGTATACAAGTTGATTTAATATTCCCTATTCTGAGTGTCTTCCTAATGCAAATGAGAAAAGGGTTCTCATTGGCTACCGTAAGGAAGAGAAAAAAAGAAAAGTCACTAAGATTAATAGGCAAGTTGGTGTAATCCTAAATTTAGACATAACATTGATTTCACCATTATTCTAATTTGTGACTTATTTCCATTGGAACAGTAATTTAGGTCAATAAATAATTGACATTAAATGAATGTTGACAGAATGGACACCATAAAAACATATTGAACAGAACTGCTCCTCACTGGAGATTTATCCCTATGTATGTATTCGTCAGGCTATGTATTTGGCCTCGGGGATTCATGAGGGCAAGACTGTACCTGGGAATTTGGATTTTGAAAAATTACATTTCCCCTTTGAATGATTTTAGAATTAGTTTCTACGATTATATGAATGGCACTGTTAAAAACTTACTCCTTTCTTTGTGTTGACGTATATGCCTCTCACCAGACGTCTGTTTCCACGTTTTCATTGGTAAATTATTCCAGAGCCATTCTAACACAAGGACTGTTTCATTTTCCACTGTAACGTCAGCCTCAGCACCACAAACTTAATGTCCCTAGCCTGTCAGATTTTTTTGAGAATCCTAACTAGGTACATGCATCACTGATGTTTATATGCAACAGATGGCTTAGCTTGGAGAGGCTGATAAATTTAGTTTCTGTTGGGCATATATGAGTTACATACTGGAGGGGAAAATATGTAGGGAAAAATGACTTGAATTTTCTTCTATTTGGAGAGTATTATAAAGTGAGCTTTGGGGGACTCTATCTTTTTATAAAATCAAAGTTCCTTGAAGGGAGAGGTATGGTGTGCATTTGCCTGGGTGAAGAATTGGCATAAACAAAGGGAAGTCCGTGGCTTTGGGTGCTAGAACCCTTGGCTTAAGGAATAAGCTCATCCTAAAAGAACAAAAGCTATTTATTATTCATTGCAGCTAGATTAAGTGTTAGGTTTTTAATAAATGCTTGCTAGTGGATAAATGAACGAATGAGTGAATGAATGAATGACTGCTAAAGCTAACTTCCAAGGGCTAGCTAGTAAAGTTACTGTTTATAAAATCCTTTCACATACATTTTGTGTGAACTTCATGACAAATCCATGTGGCAGGAATTACTGTCTCCATTTTATAGCTATGAAAGACAAAACTGAGACAGGAACAATGACTTGTCTGGAGTTCTTGGTTGGTAAATGATGAAGGCAGAACTTAGTCATAATTTCTAGCTCCAAATTCTCTACTCTTTTGGTTATTCCCTGCCACATCCAATTTACTATGGTCAATCTGAATTGGGGTATCTAGGATAACGGGAGGAATTTTGGTGGGCTGGATATTTGGGGAGCTACAAATTTCCTTGAGGTCCTAACCTAGGTCTCCCTTCATTTATGGCTTAGGAGGGAGGAAGTCAATGATCCCTGACCTTGGAGAACTGCAGCTGACATCTCTATGGAAACCGCTTCCAACACAGAAACCAGAGTGCCTCTATGTCTGTCTCTTTCATTGTCTCTGTCTCTCTCCCCATCTATAAAATAAGATTGTAAGATATGTGATGACTTACATACATACATATACATTGTGAAAGAACCCCCCCATCAAGTTAATTAACATGTTCATCATCTCACATATATATTTTTTATAAGAACACTTAAATCCTACTCAGCAAATTTCAAGTATATGGTACAGAGTTATCAACTTTGCCATGTTATAATTTGATCCTCAGACCTTATCAGAAATCTGAAATAAATCTGAAAATCTGTATATCTCCCTCTTATGGCCAAATAATATTTCATTTTATACACACACACACACACAATTTTCTTCATTCATTCATCAGTAGACACTTAGGTTTTCTTCATATCTTGGTCACTGTGATTAATGCTACAATGAACATGGGAGTGTCGGTATTTTCTCAAGTTAGTGTTTTAGTTTTCTTCAAAAAAATGAAGTGGAATTGCTGGGTCAGATGGTAGTTCTATTTTTAACTTCTTGAGGAACTTCCCCACTGTTTTTCACAGTGACTTACCAGTTCACATTCCCAACGGTACAGCCAGACCCCTTACCTCCACACCCTCACTACACCACTCTTTCCTTTTCATAACAGCCATTCTATGTAGTGAGAGGCTGATCCCCTGGTGATTTCAATTTGTATCTCCCTTAAGATTAGTGATACTGAGCATCTTTTCATATGCCTGTTGGCCATCTGGATGTCTTCCTTGGAGAAATGGCTATTTGGTCTGTCTTCCCACTGCATTTTGGCACCAAAGTTCCCATTACTTTTCACAAGCTATTTCAATTTCACCCTGGAAATTTCAATCTGCTAAATTAGATTTAACCCACTGTAATTTCTAGGTACTCCCTCATTGCCAACTGTGAACTGGAATGATGTGGACTATTTCTTACTTCCTACTTCCAGTAGCTGGGGGGAAAATATTTACCCAGTACTTTCCACCACCCTACACAGAGCAAGTCTTTACAGCCAGTAAACTTGAAGGTTTGGGCAATAGAGTTTAGTGCTCAGACTCTCCTGCGTAGGGTCCTGTGAGAATGTCAATGTCAAAGAACTCTGGGTACCATTTTCTTTTTTCCCAATTACCTACGTTGAAAAGGGTTATATTCCAGGACTATGCATGGAAAAAAGTTGATCAGCCTTGAAATCATTTAGCAATTTACTATTCAGCGACGTGAGGGGACAGAGGCCTGCACACAGTGAATGTGGGTTTGGACAAAGGCTACTTGTGCAAGGAAAGGCCCTGGTATTGGACAAATCACCGAAGCAGAGGACATCTGTGTTGACGCCCTGCTATGGGGAAAGCCTCCATGTGACCTTGGCCAAATGTTAGTTTCTTCAGCTCTAAAATAAGATTAGAAATGAGGCTCCAAGTCTCTTGAGGGACTCAAGAGATAAGTTCTATTATTTTCCTCATCTTTTTCTGCTCCCCAAGTGACTTCTTCCTTCCCCTGCATATCAATACACTCTTGAAATCCTCCTCCCTTCTCTCCTTTAAAAGGCTGCCCTTCCCTCCAGCACAGGGCGTTGCTGGACGAAAGCTGGTCAATATTACAGAGCAGGGTCAGCAAGCTCTAACCCACAGGCCAAATGCTGCAGCGTCCTGCTCTTGTCAAGTCTGACCGGAACAGTCACAGCCATGTGTGTGGCATGTGTGGCTGCTTTCACGCCACAGCGATAGAGTGAAGAACTGTGACAGACGCTGGAGCACCCCATACCCTAAAGTATTTGCTACCCTACCCTTTACAGAAAATGATAATGGATCCTTGGTATAGACAGATTTGAGTGGAGGGAAAAGAACACGGTAGCCCAAGACCTGCCTTGGGATGATGTCCATCCCGCGATCAGCACTGGGTGGTGTGGCTGTGGTGCCCTTTCCCTGAACCTATGTTCAGCTTCTTTTCCATCTCCCCCGCTCGGCAAGGAGTTCTGCTTCGTTTTTGATTTTTCTCTTTGAAGTCAGTAGTCTCCCCTGACCTTGTCTGAGGCCCTTAGCCTACAAAGTACAAGGTCATTCTGACATTTCCACAGAACGACTGCTCATCTTACTGACTCACGGTAATCACACCTCCCTTTTCTTAAACTTGGAGAGTAACAGAAAGAGAAACAGAAGCATAAGAAGTGGCTTTACCAGTCAGGGATAATTACAACTCTATGACAGAGCTATGATTTAGAAGTTGCCCGTATTTGCCTAGGAAGGAAGCCTGGGTGACACATTATTGCTTTGTGTGCGCGTAATGGGCCAGAGGCCCAGTCTGAGGTTTGCATCCCGTGTCATCCTTGCTGGTGGCTGACGAATCCCCTCCTATGCACCAGAGAGTGTGGGCGAGGGGGCGATTTCCCAGCAATGTTGACTGGAACTGGTACTGGCCTTCACTTCATGCTACTCCCACCTCAGACTGCGTGGCCCCTTTCCCCTCTTGCTGGACCCCTCTGACTGTGAGTCTGGGGTGCCAGGGCATGAAGTGGTCTGCCTCGGAAGTCCATTCATGCAGGCATATCAGGGCTGTGAGCGCCTGGGGTCTCCGGGCGGCAAACCTGAAACAGGAACTGCAATGCCAGAGTTCTCCTTTGGCGAGGCCAGGGTCATACAGCCACAGACGGTGTTGACGAAGTTACAATTATGACTGTTACACATGCGACACCACTTTCTTAGGGGGTCACTCTGCATGAGGGAATCCTAGCAGGTTCTTAAGTTTCTAAGATCGATACCTACTCCAAACAACCTCAGGGACAGACCTTGATGGCTTTAAAGAGTTCAGGCTCTGGGGGTGATACCTGACTCTAAATCTGGCTCCATGAATCTACTCATTTACTTCAGGAGCACAGGCCTTGACCAACTCCAGGCAGGTAGCGTCACCCCTCTGGAAAATGAAAAATACCTTCAGTCATCTTCCCAGCTTGACTGTACACACCAAGAGGGCAGTCGTTGCCACAGACTTTTCCTCCGCGCTTAGCACAGTTTCTGAAACATAGTAGTTCCACAATCAAGTTCCACATAGTAGTTCCCTCCCTGGCTGACTTTAAATAGTGCCTGAAATTCCTTCCTTATATATAATTTTACACCTTTCTTCCTGTTTGTACAGTTTGCTTTCTCCTCTCAGGCGTAGTCGCGTATAATTCTCACCACCGATTCACCAGTGTCCCATCACCACAGTCCCTTGTGCTCCTCCCTCCCCTGCAGTTTATCTGATTTATAGTTGCCTATTAATTTTCTTTTTAAATTTATTATAATTTTTTCCTGATCCCTTATTTGGTTCCCCTACATTCCTCCTATAAGTGAAACCATCGATATTTTTCTTTTTCTTGCTGAGTGCCTGAAATTCTGATTGCAGTCAAAAGTCTTTGAGTGAAAAACAGGATTTCCATTACCTTTATGGGTAATAATGATGCTGTGTCCTGTCTCAACCCGCAATCCCTAATTAATTTTAGAAGTATAAAAACATTTCAACAATGAAAACAAGTTTTATAAGGAATAAGCAACAACCTGAAAACAAATGAGTACTATTTGGCATGAAGTATAAACACTCACTACGCTTGACAAAGGAAAGCTGTGAGAGAGAGGGAGGGAAGAGGGGCCCCAAGGAGTCAGAAGTATGCAAGATGTAGTCTTCTTTCTCTCCGGTAGTATCCACTAATCTTTCAACCTCTGGGGAGGGTATGGCTGCTTTGCACTCAAATTGGCCTTAAAAATGTGACAGGTAGGACGGCCCAGAACACCGCCCTAGGTCACAGCAGAGGCTAATTTACGAGAGGAGCTTGAAACATGCGGAATTACCTCCTGCTCCCAACAGCTTGAAGATCTGTAAACAAATTTTGTCACTGACTCTGGACCCAAAGCAAACCTTTGGGCTCATTCCAAGAAGCCACACAATTCCAATGTGCTCTGTAGGATTATCTTCAATGAGGGAACTAGTTAAGTAAATTGCAGAATGTGTCATTCTGAAATGGTAATGATGATCTATTACTTCTTTAGTGTACTTGCTTGGTGCTTTCGGGGTAAAAACAAAACAACACAACAATCACACAAAAAGCGGAATATCTTTCTAAGAACTCTAAGGAAGACGCCAATTAACAGACAGTTGCTAAGCAAAGTCTGTATGTGATATTGATGGATGGACTCAATAAGGGTTCTGGGAGAACTGGAAGCTCTAAACGGACGAGGATGGTGCTGACCTCTGTTGAGGAGCACGCACAGCTCTGTCAAAAACTTATTAACTTTGCTTTTGTTGGAACAAATCCCAAAATGAGCTGATGTGCTGCTTGAAGAGGGAAATGAGGGCACGGTAGGGAGAAGGGTTGGCTCCAAAGACCCCCACAGCCTAGTCTTTCCCCCCGCACGTCCCATCTGTCTACCCAGATGCCTTTCCTCTTACTTCCTTGCACCCCTGTGATTCATAACATTTTTAGTTTTGAAAGTCTTAAAAGCCATTTGGAAAGGCAACTTGAATTTCAAACCTTAGAGATATTTTCAAAAATCTTTCCAGGGTTGGTAAAAAAGAAAAATCCATTCAACTCCTTTTCATCGAAAGGTAGGTAGAAACTCTTGGAGGACTTTTAGTCTATCTTCATTTAGTCTAGCTTCATTTTCACTTTATATACAATTACTAGTTTAAGTATCTTTTCTCCCAGAGTAAATGCAACTCCTCATGGGAAAAAACTGTCCTTTTCATTGCATTACCTGCTGTGCTGCACATACACAAGGTGCTCGAGTGTCTCTCAAAAATACGGATGTAATAGATGCTACATGAAGGATCTGAACGAAAGGCTCTTCTAAAGATCTCTCGCATGTTCACACATAAGGTGTGTGCTGATCGCCAGTGAAGAATCCAAGCAGGTGGCCACGGTCCTAGATTATGACTGAGGTGCATGCTAACATGAATGTTCACTTTCCAGTTGGAATCACCACCCATTGTCCGAAACCATGACTCTAAGATACACTTCATAGCCGTTGCTGTCTATAGTCTATCTAATGCAATGATTACGCAACCTCTGCATTCGCTTCTCTATGTGTGTACTTTGAAACTCTCCCTGGAACTTCTTTCAGAAATTTCAGCATCCCTCAGCCAGCTCATCCTGGTTTCTGGCACATTAGTCACCTGGGATTATTCTTTAACAGTCTGTAATAAACTGACCTTTAATTTTCAGTTTTTTTTTTGTGGCATTGAAACTGATTCAAATGTCATTTGTTTCGACTTTTACCCACCTACTATTATCCATCCCGTAACATGGGAATTGGATACTCAGTATAGTAACAACATTTTTGAGGAGCCTAAAATTTGCTATAATGCTAACCCCAAGTGCGCATTCTTACATGTTACTCGAATGTTTGGAAGTTGTTGGGCATGATCGACATTCATGTTTCTTTCGCTTTTAACAAGAAAAAGTTATTTTTGTTCTACAACTAGTAATGGATGATATGAAAACACCATGGAGAATCTGAATTTATAACAACTGTCTTAAAGAGACAGAAAGATATGTGCATATCTAATAAAAATGAAACATCCTCTGGTATTTGAAAAGGAAGATATAATTCCAGAAATTGTTTTCCTCTTCAAATGAGAGCTAATAAGAACTGATGACTGAGACAGGTGGTAGAATTAACTAGGCCAACCATCCAATCATACGAGCTGACACAAATCACTTGAATGTACTTTTAGACGGAAAATATGGGCTCTGAAACCCATCAAAATAAATTTTACAGATGGTTTGAAAAATGTCATCATGTACAATGCAAATCATTTTCTGCACTTTCAGTACGTATTTGGTTTTTTTAATACCATCCAAGAAGTTTCTTTTAGCTCATAACTCTAATAGCAAGGGTGATAGGACTAAATCAATCATCTGTACCCACAACAGTACTGGAAAAACACACATGTCCGCATGCCTGTCCTTCATTTTCCCTTGTAGGAAAGCATGCGTATTCACGAAATCGTAAAGTGGTGTTGTCATATTTTATTGGCAGATTTGGGAGATGTCCTTTCTTGGGGTAAAGAAGGAAACGAGGGAGTGTTGGTTATTCCTTAAGGTTGCAGACCTGATATGGACCATCATCCTTCTCTTTAATCCGGGCAAGACAACATGACCTCCTGTCCACGGGAAAAGGTGAAGCGCCGATTCTACAACAAGCAGATACCCTAACAACTTGCATTTGCGTTAAGACCGAAATATCCGTGGGCTGTGGCAGGCACCCTACCAACCATCCCTCCCAAACACCGCTGGGCTTCAGAATAATTCCCTCGACAGGAGACGGAGCTGGACTCCCACGCGACAGTGCGAGGAGGTGTTTGCAAAACGCCGTCCAGGAAGAGGAGGCTATCGACAGACCCTTTGAACAGGACTTGAGACATTCAGCGACTTGCTCTCAGTTGCTCATCAGCAAGGAACAGAGCTGGGCCTCGATCTAGTGCCTCAAGCCATGGTGCTTTGCTTTTTTTATGACACTGCACGTGCTTGGCATCACTCAAAGTGGACTGGCAGATGTTCAACAACTGGGCCTCCCAGGAACAGTGCAAAGGCTCTCATGTGTAGTAAACGCCCCCACGATGGCCTAGTTCAAGCTACAATTACGATGGCTTTGTACAGAGAGCTGGAAGCAGTGCACGCAAACATACCATTCTTTAGTATTTTCACCAGACAGATGGAATCAATGCATACAACTTCAAGCGAAAGAGTAACAGTAAAAGAATAAGGAAGTGATGAGCCTATTACCTTTGCTTTTGAAAATTTACTTGATTGCAATATTGCACGAGTTGAATTCTTAACAGAGGCTATGTTTAACCACTCCTTTACACAATTTCTGGAACTGTAACGTGGCCATCATGAGCCACGCACACCGGCGCCAGCACGCTGTGGCCTGATGCCAGCATGAGGGTCCGGGATAGTGGGAATGAGCATTTTGAAGACTTCTTGTTAACTTTACAACGTCCTCATCATTGTTACCTGTTATTTATTTCTGTGTTTGCAATAGGGATACTGAGATGCCAAGAAAAAAAAAAAAGAGACTCATGAGCTTCTTTTTGAAACTCTACAAAGGGGAAATTTCCGAAAACTTTGAAGCCAGGACTGGAGAGAAGAACTAGTCAGGAATTGGGAGCTCCCCCAAACTAGGAAGGCAGTTTAGAGCCTGAAGCAACAAGCATGAAGGCCTTGTGCTCCTGGCTGGGTTCCCAGAAGAATTTCTCTCATTGCTGATCACCAATGTGTTTTCCTAGACAACTCACAGTTATATATGCCATTTTTTACTTCAGTGCTATAAATTGCTACAGGCCGATTAAAACTTCACTTCCTCTCTCCCCACTTCCCTAGAGGACTCAGAATTTTTAATTTCTAACATGTAATGTCATTTGAGCTCATTTCTGGATCATGCCCAACACTTCCCTCTAGCATACAATTTTTTCTTGCTACAAGCTCTGAGTGAGGATTCACTTCCTGCAGGAATAACTCCACGAGGGTGACCCTGAACCCCAACTGGATCACGACCACCTCACGTACTCTCCCCGAGGCAAACTGAGCCTGCCCGACTTTCTATGCACTCTGTCATTGCAAAGCCTTCCCGATAAGTCTCTCTCAGGGCCTTCGCCCCTCTAAAAAAAGTATGCCCCCAGCTTCCTCACGATATAATTGACATAAAACACTACACAGGTTTAAGGTGTGCAGTATGTTATTTGATACACTTATATATTGCAAATTATTACCTTCATAGCATTAGCTAACACCACCATCACACCACAATTACTGTTTTGTTTCGGTGGGGAGAACACTCAGGATGTACATGCTCAGTAAATTTCAAATACATAACACAGTGTTATTAACTCGAGTCACCAGGCTGCACATTAGATCCTCGGAACTCACTAGCTTCTAACTGGAAGTGCGTATCCTCTGACCACCATCTCTCCACCCCCACCCACCCTGAGGCAGTACTGGTTATTCCTTAATGATGTTTCCCTCCCAAACTGCACCTGACCGGGTGTTGCCCCTGGCAACCAACACTGTTTCTATGCGCTTTTCCTTCCAAGAGTCTACACGTAAGCGAGCTCATAAGCTATTTGCCTAACTTCTTGCACTCTGAATAATGCCCTCTTCCTCTGGAACTCTTCCATTCTATGCAACTGGCCCGCACGACCTCTACCAGCAAGTCCTTTATAACTGGATACCATAGTGATCTCCTCTCTGCCTCTTGGATTCAGATTCTTCCAACTTACTCAGGCTCATCTTGCTCAAGCACCCACCAAACACCTGTCACTGCCCTCTTGCCTACCTGCCTTCTGGAGTCACAGTCCCATATTCTGGCAGCCTTCCCGAGGCCCCCATCTATATGCGACTTCACTGTCACTGTTTCTTGAGTCTGCCTGTCCTTTCCCAATTCCCAGCTTTTACTCATCGCACAGTTTCTGCCTGGAATTGCCTTTTCACCAGTTATACAGATCACTTTTCACTGGCCTCAGCTTTCCATCCAGATTCTACCCTTCTCTGCAAACCTCCACAGAATCACTTGTTCTTCTCCGGCATCCAGCACCTTCTACCTTTTCTAGGGCATTTGGGTGATTGCTTTATCCTTGCTCTTAGAAAAGAAAGACCATGTCTCACATTTATTTTGTACTTCGGCAATGCTCAGAAGAGAATTATTGCTGACTTATTGAGATGGGTAGGCCACTGCATTTTAAAGAGTTTCTTCCAAGCTACCTTGTTAGGGCAAAATATTCTCTTGCCTGCCAGGATAGGAAAAATCAACAGTAACAATAATGCAACAATGTTAATACTGTAATTTAGAAGTGTCTGCTTTGCTGTCAGGTATGTCCCAGGTTATATGTGTCCTTATTCTTACTACTCAGCAAGGGTTTCAGTGAATCTTCAGGTTTTCGAAAAAATCTTCCCTTTTTTTCCATAAATTCCATTACACCTTTCTCCCACTGCTACCTTCAGTGGTACTAAAGAAAGCTTCTGGCTTTCCAGATTTTTCCCCCTTGCCTAACACAAAGGAGATCTACTAAGGGAAAATAAGTCACAGCAATAATAGTAAGAGGCCTATGGTTCCCAGACAAGCTATACTGCACCCTAATCCAAGGAATTTATTAGTGTCATGAGCGAAAAAAATAAAATTAATCCAGAAATTACTATGGGTGCTGTGATGGCACATGCACTATGGTGACGACATCTGAGGGGGGAGCCTATACTTTCCAACACTAACAAGGATGCAAACCAACGATACTTGAATTAAAAAAATTAATCCAGAAATTAAAAGTAAGCTAAACCACAAAATCTCAATCACACACATAGCTCCCTGTTACTATACTCAACAAGAATGTTATCGAAGGCATTCAGTTCCAGACTGTTATTTCATTTTGTTCGACATTAACCTAACACAATTGCACATCTATATTTCAATTATACTTCAGGTGCTTTGTCTGTAACTAGGTTGTGCATATAGTGTGTCCATAGCATAGAAACTTAGAAGAATGGTTTAAATTATTTTGCCCAAAGCACAAGACACAGAAACAACATATTCAAGAACAACTCCAGTTGCAAAGAAATATACACCAAATTGCTGGTTCATTCATCACCTACAGAAGAGAAGGCAGTCGAAAGATATAGTATCAATGTGGAATTCTTCTTGAAGGGATTCATGGAGGATTTGTGGAGAAAGAAAAACACTGGAAGACAAGCGCGTGCATGTTGGCAAAGAAGGTGTAGGAATGAATTGCTAGTTTGGAGCTGGGGGCACTTTTGCGAAATCCCTGGCAATAAGAGGCCGTGGTTTTATAACCTTTGCATTTATCCACAGTGGTCCCAGCTCTCAGAAGACACTCTGTTATTTGTGGTTGATAAAAAGAAAGAAAAAGAGAGGCGCCTGCGTGATCAACAAGGTTAATATATATGGCCAGAGCTCTGAGATGAAAGATTTAGAGGGAGTGGCATATGTCATATTGGAAGAGCTTTTAGGAGTAGTAGAATCTACTCATTTCCTAAATCAGGAAACTATGGCTCATAAAAGAAAAAGTATATTCTAGGTACCACAAGAACCTAGAATATACCAGTTGTGGTATATTTTAGAATATACCAATTGAATACCTAGAATATACCTATAATATATTGTGGTACCGAGAATAGACCAATTGAAATGAATAGAAGGGAATTTTGTATATACCCAGACTTGATGCATTTCTGAAAAGTTTACTCTAGGTCAGACTTGCAAATGCTGGCCCGTGAACCAAATCCAACTGGACACTTGTTTTTGTAAGTAAAATGTCTTGGAGCACAGCCATGTCCATACATATGGAACTTTCAGCTACTGAGGCAGAGTTGAGTAGTGGCAGAGACTGGATACTATCTGGTTTTTTTTTTTTTTTTTTGCACATAGAAGAACTGGGGTGTAGGCCAGAGGTGCAGGAGGTGAGAGGATTCACTAGAGACAAAGTCGGGAGTAGAATATCTACTGAAGCACACTGCTGAGGGGGGGAACGGACGAGACAGACAGGAGAGGTCTGCTGTGCCCAGGGGGGTCAGTTCCTTGACCTGGGTTCAAACTCAGGCCTCAGCAGTGATAGTGCTGAGACTGAACCCCAGGCCACCAAGAAGGTGTGATCTGGTTCTTTACAGAAACTCCAAGTAGTGTAATATCTAAGCTACCTTTTATTCTGCAGTCGATCTAGAAGCCTTGCTTTATTAACTTTTCTAGAGCTCACTGCTACTTGACAGTTAATTCTAAGATAAAGAGTGATACCGTGTGTGTTCGTTTGGAGATATACAGGCATTGATGGAAAAAGGAAGAGCCCCCCAAGTGACTGTTGGCAAAGCAAACCTTTGCTCATGGCAGGGAGCTGTAGGCTTTCCTGTGAGAGAGATGATGATGGGAAATGGGTTGAACGAGTAAAAGTCACTAGGAAAGTAATTTTCAGTGATCCTGGAGCATTTAGAGTTCATGTCCTCGAAAACCTCACTGCCGTGAATGCCCTTTGGAAAGACAATGGAATGTGGCTGTTTCAACATGACCTCAGCAGCTGGGGAAGTGCAGCTTGCCTTGGGTGAGGGCTTGCTAGAAGCTCCATGTTAGTAACCCGTGCCGGAATCTCTGCTTGGAGGAAAGAGCACAGGAAGCTGAAGACCAAACCAGCTTAAAATGCCACCTTATTAGGTGCAATTAACACTCAGTCCAGCCCTGGAGGGCTGTTCCCATTAAGCCGCCCTGCAGATTGCTATGGTTAGTTCTGGGCTTTAGGTGTTGGACCCAGGAGCAGATCCAATTACACTTTCAGACCTTCTCCCCAGAGAGCTTCCCTCAGCTTCCCTCCTTTCTCCTGCTCTGTGTACACAGGGAAACACAGCTCCTGTCCAAGGAAGGTCTGCTAGGCTTTTGCAGGTTTGGGTTGCAGGAGAATTGGAGCAAACGACAAGGATGCTGGAAACTCTGTAACTGTGAATGGTGTGGGGGCCTGGAGGGGTTTGCTCTTAGTGAGAGGGATTGAAAGCGAATGAAGCCACACGTGAGCTGGAGGTTCATTCCTCGCTCCTCAGTTGGATATATATAAAGCAGCTGTAAAGAAAATGAAAGAATTGATCGTGTCCCTGCTAATGGCTGAGCTGTGACAGCGTTTTGTCTTTTTAGGAGGTGATGGAGAAGGGTCAGCCAAGGTGCTTGATGAACTGGGAAAAAAGAAATGTCAGCACTGGACAGGGTGCCAATGTGAATTCTGAAGGCGCCCAGAGGCACGCTGTCCTGCGCTGCTGGAGCCTAAAGAGCCGCAGAGCAGATTTGGGGCCAGAGCCGAGCGCTCCTTTCTATGCAGCATTTTGGGTCCGTCACTGTTGGGGCGGCCTTCACTTGGTGTTCGCAGGAAGGCGCTCTTCATTAACATTACTTTGCTTGTACATGGTTCATTTTATCTGACACCAAACACTTTCCAAGTGCTCAGAGCAGCTTTCCTGATTAATAAAAAGCTTCATTTCCTCTAGCCCCTCCCCAAACGTGTCCCCTCTCAGACATGTCGTTAGCCATGGACAGAGGGGTAAGCGCAAGGCCTTGGTAACCAAGGGCAGACACCCTGAGGTGAGGCTGGGGTTCTGTATTTACCACCTTACTCTCATCACCCAAACCTCAAAACAAAACAAAAAAACCCAAACAAAAACCCAAAAACCCTAGCGAGAACTCCCTGCTTAGCTTTCTGACAAGTCCTTTCTTGTGGGCCAGTCTGTATTTCTAAGTCTCTTCAGTACTGAAATTCATTGGCAAAAAGCTTACAGTAGAATTTCTCAAGATTTCTGAGGCGACCTATATGACAATCCCTGAGGGTGTGTGTTAAACACAGACAGTCAGGCTCCCCCAAATCCTACTGCATGAATGGAATGCGCAGACCTGTGGCCCTGACACCACTGACGCCTGCGAAGCCCAACAGTCCGGTGTCACCTGTGCCCACTAACAGCGGGGACAGGAGACAGGCTGCCGCCGTGTTCCTCCCTCTTCCCCAAGTCCCTGCTCTTGAGCGTCAACTTTTCTCTGCTTTAACCTTTCCTTTCTCGGCCAGCACTGTGGGGGTTTGGGGGACTTGCCCACCAAGGGCAGGGCTGGGGCAGCCAAAAGACCCGAGGAGTTCTGCAGGCGTGAGGTTCGCCTCAGTTCATGGAGAATGCCAAGGGGAGAAGAGAAACGGAGACCGGCAAGGCCTGGTGGGCAGAGGCGCTACGCTCAGGAACACAGCCAAGACACCAGCCTCCAAAACGCCTGAGAGGATGGCCAGGTGGCTTCCCCCAAGCCTCACTGAAGGAAGACTTCAGAGCACGATGGGGCAGGGCAGGCCTCATGGGCACACTGGCACAGGCCCTGTGTTGGCCTTCACCACTATCCTGTCAACATGATGACGTGCCTACCTGTCTGACCAGGCACCCTTCACATACTCCCCCACCATGTTCTCTGAGCACACCCCTCTGTTCCCAGCACAGAGCTCGGAACCCAGGGGGCCAAGGTAAAGATGCGGGGCTCCTGGACTTGGAGGACATCGGAAGAGAATGGGCCGGCATATGAAGAGCACAGAAATGCAAGCTGCTCCTTTCAGAGCGTCACTGTCCTGCTGCCACTCCTCAGGCTGTTCCCAGGCAAATCTTATGTCTGTCAGAGCAGCCCATAGCTATGGTCTCCTGCCCATCCCTTGCCTCCTCAGCCAAAGAGCCTTATCTACCACGTCCTGACCTCTCTCTCACTCACTCCCCACCTTCATGTGGATGTTCGTTCCCGCCCCTCTCCTTATTTTTCATGACTGAAAGGACTTTGCTTGTCCTTTCCCCCATTTTCAGTCTGGGGTGCACCCTTAAAACTTCCTTCTTGAGTGTTAGAGTTTCTTTTCTCCTTGAACTTAGGTGGACTTTGTCAGGTCAGTCCAAGCCCTTGGGTTCTTTTTTTATCTGCTTCCTGCCCACATGACGGGGTCACGGATGGGGCGGTCACGAAGATGTAGTGACCACTGCTCCAATCCCATCCCCTGGCCTCTGCCCGGCCCATGCAGAGACTTTGCTTCATTTCTATGTCCTTTCTGGCCTTGCAGACATTCCTCAAGGGAGCATCACCTCACCTTTCTCACTCTCAGCAGATGAGCCTGTTTTGATGTTCTGTGGAATATCCAGAAGATTCAGCTGAACTTTGCAGTACCCTCCCCTCTAGCTCATTCTATCCTTTGCACTGCTCCAAATTCATATTTCTAGTTAACTCTCCTCTTTGGTCTCAAGAACTCATCTCCTCCCTTCAAGGCTAACTCTTGCATCTGGATTCCATGAAAGAAAATTTCATGGTCCAATAATTTTTTGAGGTCAAATATATCATCCTCCCCCTTTTGTAGGGTTGACACGGCTCATCTGTGAGATTGAGAATTTGGTGTGATCATCTTTTCATTCGCTCTCCCAGTATGAATCACTTTCCCTATAGCCTGGTGTCTTTTTGCAACTGACTCTTCAATAACTCTTTGCTAAATAAGGAAATTAATGAGTTTACCTGTCCAGTAACAAGTATTAACTACTGCGTCCTAGGACTGGATACAATGTTGAGTAGGACACAAAATCTCTTGTCCCACAGGTTTCCTTTCTAGAGGCGGTGGCCGACTATAAAGAGATGGGTGAATGCAGAAGATACCACCAGGGCATGATAGAATACTTTGAAGAGGAGGAAATCAGAGAAGAGGAGGTCTTGAATACTGCTTTAGATGGAAGGGGTGAACAAGAAATAGTTTTTTTAATTTTTTTTAAAGATTTATTTATTTATGCATACAAGCACTGGGGTACAGGCCAGAGGTGTGGGGGGTGAGAGGATTCACCACAGAGAGCGG
>JAGFMF010011596.1:891934-923752 GCA_019455555.1 Galemys pyrenaicus | reverse complement strand
GAGAGAGAGAGAGAGAGAGAGAGAGAGAGAGAGAGAGAGAGAGAGAATGAATCACAAAAGGCCCAGTGGTGTCTGTGGGAAAAATAAGATGTATCCTCTAGTCAAGCGAACTCAGTACCAAGTACAGCAGCAGGGAAAGGCTAAAGAGGACTTCCTTCCTGCCTGGGAGATCACTTTCAACATCTTTCAAGCCTTAAAGTATGCCGGCTAAAGGTGTTTTAGGGTCAAAAATGAGCTTTCTTTCCCTCCCCTCTTCTCTTTCCTCACACCCAGCTAGGTCTAGAGGAGTCATATTTTTAGTTTAGCCCATGGGTATTACAATGTCCATTTATCTCAAGAGCAACAATAGGCCAACTGAAAGTCAGAACATCCCAAAGGATGAAGTCAGAGTTGAGGCCCCAGCGGGTGATCAAGTGTTGGCCCTTTCTTGTCAATTACCCCAGGTTACATGTGTACTAGGGGTAGTGTGAAACAGGATGGTCCCTTCAGAGGAAGCTCATATTCTCTTGGAGGGACACAGGTGGAGATGTACAAACAATTTAAACACTTGGATTGATATTTTCATGCATCTTGTGCTCATGGGAGAACAGAAAAGCACTGGAATTGGGCTGCCAAGGAGACGACAGGCTATTTTGGGGACTGTGGCAGGCTTTCTGCTGGGACTATCCTGGTTTTGCTTCTCTTAATTCTCTCTTGCCTCTTTCCACTACATCTTGCCTATGCTTTCATGGTTATGTTCCTTCAACATTCTTTCAACACCTGTACTCATTTCCATCCACAAAACTCCCCCTCCCACCGCTGTTCCAAGCAGACGGTGCCTGCGCCTGGTGGAGTGCTCATCTCACCTGGAAGATTCCATGGTACCTCCCAGATCCTGGGTCAGTCAACTCATGTTTGGTAAGGACGAAATTGACAACTAGATTTCCTGAGGCACGCTAGGCATGCTCTCACTTTAAACACCAGGCGCTGCAACTCCATCAACTTCTATTAATAAAAAGATGTCAAGTCCTTGTACTTCTCCCCCCTTACCACATCCAGTTCAAGCACTGAAGAGAATGCCAGATGAACAGACACTACCTTCCTTCTATGGGAGGAAGAGAAGGACACTCCGTGCCCACTGACTACTTATGCCTGGTGGGCTGGTTCCAATTACACCACCTTGACGTGTGCGCACGGGTGTGAGCTCACACACCCACTCCTACACATCCCTGTTGCCGCTATGAAGTACTGTGCTTACGAAGTGTTTATTACATGTGCGCTTTCACAACTGTTTATGCCACTTTCCCTTGTCCTAACAATTGCACGATAAAATAATTATTCTTTATTAAATAAGAACAATAATAATTAAATAAGAAGATAAACTGGGTCTAGTGCTTTGGGATAGTGCTTATAAAGCAAGATTCTCAAACTTTGTTATCAAAAAGTATGGGAGACACAAGTATAAAAGATTGGAGAGGGGCATAAAGTCTAGAAGGGTTGACAAACCACAGCCCTTGGGCTAAATCTAGCATGCCCAGTCTTCAGATGGCCCGAGAGCTGAGAATAGTTTCATATTTTGAAATGGTTGAAAGACATGCAAAGAATATTTTGATACATGAAAATGGTATAAGACTCACAGTTCTATGTCCATTAATAAAGCTTTCATGGAACATGCCTCGTCCATTCTCTCAAGTATCGCCTTCGGGGCGGGCTAGCTTCAAGGGAGTGCTGACGACCCACTGCAGCGACGGTCTGGCCCTCAGAGCTGGCAATACCGACTACTTGGCGCTTTATGAACACGTGCTGATGGCTGTTCCAGAGCGTGGATGACGACTTCCTCATCCCCCTCCTCTTTTCCTGCCATCACCAGTCAGCGCTTTCTGGAGTAACGCTACATTTCTGCGGGCCTCACACTGGGACAAAATGCTCTTCCCAGCACTCAGACACTATTCTATGTCAGAAGTGAGTGAGGAGAATCAAGAGTGACTTTTTAATACACATTATTTACTCAGAAGAAGGTTTTATTTAAGTATAGACAACTGAGTTCATCTTTTCCCTCTTGCTTTCTTTTGGCCCAGGTTGTCTGAAAGAACAAAGCAATTCTTTTGCTTTGTTTCTATTCTGAAGGAATGATGTAGGTGAATGACCTGGAGAAAATTGATTTTTTTTCAGCTTGTGCACTTGGTTTGATTTTCCTTTAAAGTTGACAGATAACCCTCCTTTTCTGATTTACTGGACAATCCCAGAATTCAGAGCTGGGATTGGGCAGCCACACATATGATTTAAAACAGGAGGGCAAAAAATTAAAACCACATTGATCTCTCTCTCTTTTGGCAGGAAGCTGTGGGAGACAAAGAGAAAATAGAGAGTAGATCTAGAATGGTGACCTTTTTTGTTTCTAGGTAGAACAATACCGAGCGTTAAAAAGCACGTGCGCACGGACTCCATCGCTGTTCTGGGGGAAGTGACAGTATACGGGGTAATCAGCTTCCAGTGTAATAAGGTGTTAACTGAAGTTCTCACTGAAGAACCAAGGTGCAGCGTGTACGAACTTTGAGTGCATTCCCCGGAAGAACAGGCTGACATGGGCATTTGGCCTAAGGTGTTTATTAAGAGAGAGCGCAGAGGCCAGGACTGCAGAGGAACAGAGAGCGCAGAACTGGCAAGCATGAATGTGGTTTCGGGTGACGGTAAGTCTTGGCTTGAAACCGCAGAATTTTGGAGCCTGAGCATCTCCAGTGGACTCCGCCTTGAGGCAAGGAAGCAGGCTTTTTGCTCCCTCTGTCAGACAGTCCCGTGGCATCTTGGGTAGGGGAGTGAACACTCCGGTACCTCCAGCAAGGCGACTGCCATTGCGCGGGCAGTCCTCCGGAGGGGGAGGCTGCAGGGGAGTGGCCAGTGGCCTTCAAGGAAGTGGCCCGGTGGCCAGAGGGACCAATACCATCATCCACGGGGTCAGGCTCCTAGGCCCTTGTGAGACTGACATCATGGGTTAAGAGTGGACAATGCTTCAACCTTTCAGCATCATCAAGGGCACAGGGGTTTGGTGGGGCAGATCTTTCCCCATAGGGGAGAGTACCAATCTACAGGGAAGATACTCGAATTGTCTACTTATAACTTGTGGCTGCTCCATCTAGAATGGATCAGAATTATCACATCTAAGGAAAGTTTTTCATGTTTCAGTCTAAAGTTTGTGCCCTAGAGTCCTCTTTTGCTGTTAAAACCTCAAATTTGGAAATGCAGGGAGGGCGGCAGAGGAATTCAGAGAGCAGCCTGGGTGGCTGACGGCACTCCAGTTCCCAGGTTTGATCTGGCTTCAAGAGCTACATTAATGTTTTTCTAGTGAACTTTTGCTGAGCAGGCTTGACTGGGCTTCTTTACAATTTACAACGCGAATCTTTTCACTGGGACTCCATCTACAGAGGGTCTTAGGGCAGTGATCTGATTCCAGATCAGCTGGATTAAGGAAATGAAAAGGCGGAAGAGTTGAAGGACTTAACTTGAGGCTTTGTTTTTCAAGAGTCATCCCAGCTTTACGTAGCTTATTTGTATCTGTGGTGGCCTTGGAGATGGCTGGTTAGTGGAATTTCTGGAAGTCCTGAGGATCTACTTCGGAGCCACCTTTGGGAGGGTGCCCTTGGAAGACAATTTTTCTCCTTTAGAGAGGTAAAGATGCCCAGAAGTTCAAACAAATTGCCAAAGACCACACACTAGGCCAACGCGAGGCCTGGAAACAGCCAAAGTTCAACGACCTTGCTCCTTCACGCCTGTCCAGCCTGGTGCAAAAGACCCAACTTCGGGGAGTCTGTGTTTTCTGTACACATTGTGGAGCGAGGCTTTAGTCAGGAAAGATTTCAGAGTCTTTGAGGAAGGTTATTTGTTTCTGTTCGTGTAATGCAATTAGCCTGTTGAATGTGAGATGAGAATAAAATGTTTTCCTCCGCTCAGTCTATCCATTTTTAAAGCACACTGAGAACCGAGTGTACCGGTGCTGACACTAATGTGCGTGGGGAAAAGCTCACCAGAAATGAAAACACCAATTTATCTCAGTCTAGTTATTACTTCAGCTTCTTCCTTCCCTCTTAGTGTAAATTGCTAAAATGTGAGACTGTGCCCTGACTGGCGGTTTGTTATCGTTTTGCTTAATTAAGTAACATTCTCCCAGGCATGGGGTTGTAATTATTTCCTCCCTTTCTTATGCCCATTAGTTCAAGTCCTCATATTTATTTATAAAACATGGTAGGTTTTTTCCCTTCTTTCTGCTGCTGCCAGCATGGTGGATATTTCTTGTTCTTCGATTTTTCACCGTATTAGAACAGATTTTCATTAAACTTCACGTCAATTACTTGTACAACACTTACAGGACCCATCTTTGTTCGATGGATGGCAAGATTCTCATCTTGGGCAATTTTTTCTGCCAGAGATTTTGATCATGTAATTTAAAAATTCTATAAAATGAAAAGGGAGGGAATTATTATTAAGGTCTTTTTTTTAAATCAGGCAGCTAGTTTCATTATCTTTTTTCTCCCTTGAGTGTATACTGATGTAAATAGTAAGTTTCTGCATTCAAGAAAATAATAATTTTACACGTGAGGTTCATTAGAGAGACTGAGCATGTCAGTATCACCACGCGGGCGTACTTATCTTTAATTCTAGGAGGGATGAGGGAGCTCCTAACCTACTCTAGGTAGAGATTTCATTCCACTTGAGATCAATTTCTTTGGACAGACTCAATATCAAAATCTTGCAAAATGAAATTCCTTTTATCAAGGTCCTTATAAAATATCAGCTATTTTTTCAAGGTAGAAAATATGAAAATTATACCTACTAAAACTAGTATGTATGGGTCTGATCCCTTGCCAAGTGTTTTATATGTACTGTTCAATTTTTTTATTTGTTTTTTAAAACACTTTATTATTTATAGGATTGGCATGTAAAAAGCTGTACATATTTAATACACACAACTTGGTGTTGTGCATAAGGGGTTAAGTATACACACTCAGAAAACCATCATCACCATCAAGGCCATGAACACTTTTATCACTGCTCAAAGTTTCCTCTCACTCCTATCATCATCATCACCTCCATTTTATCATCGAGGGAAATGAAGTTTGCAGATTGTTTAAAGTCCCATGCCCTTTAATAGGGAGGGCTGGAATTAACTGTCCAACTTGGTGGTGGGCATGGGTTGAGATACACAGTTGCTGAAGTAAGAAACTCTATACCTGAAACCTATACAGCGCTGTAAACTAATGTTACCTCAATAAAAAGAAAACTAAAAAAAAGTCTGATTTCACTTATGGGTTTCTTCCTTATGCTTCCTCTCACCCCAGAATAAGAGGGGATTCTTCTAGGGAGTCAATTAAGCTTGGAACCTGAAACCTTTTCTTTGGTGTTATCAAATTAGAGAGTGGAGGGGGCAGGTAGCCGAAGAACCAATTTGAGTTATTTCATTTGGGAGAGGGTATAAGCGGTGGTAGTTATTCCATAAGAGATACACTCTCCAGAAACGGCTCACAAATGGCAATATCATGCATAATGCTACCCCAGGGCCTTTGCACTAGCCGTTCCCTCTGCTGAATATTTTAAACTAAGATACCATCATGGCAAACTCCTTTAGTTCCTTGAAATCTTTGCTTAAATGTCAAATTCCTCATGAGCCCAAGCTGACTACCCTATTTAAAATTAGAAGTTCCAAGCTCCCAAACATCCAATCCTTTACTTTGCAGTATTTTAAAATGGCACATACCACTTTTTAATAAGCTAACTAATTGGCTGAATTTTTGTCTATTGTTTACTACCTGTCCTTCCCCCACTGGATTATAAACACTCAAGGAAAGAGATTTTGGTCTGTTTTGCTCACTGGTGGACCTCCAAACCCCTTGAACTGTGTCTAGGATGCAGTAGACACTCAATAAATGTAGTTTGGCGAATAAATCAAGAAGATCCTTACCAGGAATCATAAATAAGCAACTGGGAAATCGTACAGGGCAGTCAAGTTCAGAACTTGACCTGAAGACAAGCTCGGCACATTCACTGAATGTCATTCAAGAATGTCAGCCTTGATTGGATATTCATTCTCACTCCCTCACACACTCCTATAGAAACACACATTCCTTCCCTTGCGAGGCCAAGGCCACTGGAATATTTTAAAGAAAGCAATTCATTTTGGAGAAATCACATTTATGTTTCTCCAGGAAGTGAACATGAAAGTCATTTTCTCTGCTCTATAATGCAAGATGCCCAGTTGCTCTGGAAGTCATGTTGGCCTGTACATCAAATAGCCAAAGTGGGGAGGGATGGGCAATGAGCGCTAGAAATGGTGTTCTTATCAGGAAAGCTTGTCCGCTGGAATTGATTGACTCTTCCAAACCAAAGTGTAATTTCTTTCACTCTACAGCTAAGACTGGCTCTCTCTGCCAGCACCACTGGACAATGCAGAACATCAGATAAAGACACCTGTGAGATACAGGCTTCCCCTGCTATCTGAAAGTAGAGAGTTCCCATTTGGAATGACTTGGTAGGCTGTTTTTGGGCCTGGGAATACTCAAAAATTACTCCATCCATTATAAATAAATGGTAACAAAATGTTCCCAGAACCCCAAAATAACTTGCCAACTCATATCAAATAGGAATAATCTACTTTTGGATAGTGAAGGAAACCTGTATCTGACTTTAGGCAGGTGTTAAGAGTTTGTAAGTAAAGTAAACCCAGGAGCTTTGGAGTGGATGGTAAAAGACAGATGAGAAGAAGGTCAAAAGCAAAACAGGATCATCATTTCAAACCAGATTCTGAGACTAGTAGTAACAGGAAGTCCACAGACTAGTGAAAACAGGGCCCCAGCTGCACAGTAACTTCACGAGCACCTGCACAATTAGAGGTAACCTGCAATGGGTCCTCAAAAGTCAGCTGTTTAACCTACAGGCTGAATGAGCTTGTCATCCATTTCTGTATGATCCACATGTTAAGAAGGTATTCATATTGTTAAGCAGATTTTAGCAAGACAGAAGAAGATCAGTAATTTTGTAACATAACGATGACAATGCAACGCAAATTTCAGTATCCATAGGTAGAGTCTGCTTGGAATGCAGCCACACTTGCTTTCATATGGTCTAGGGCTACTTCGTGCTCTGTTAACAGAGCAGAGGTTTATGACAGAGACTGCATGGACCACAAAGTTGAAAATCTTTACTATTCACCCCTTCCAGAAAATGTTTGCCTCCTCCTGACTTTAGAACTTACTGTGCTATGTTTATGTATTAGGGCTGCAATAGGGTTTCTTTTCTGCAGATCCTTCTTAATAAAGTAAATTGTCTAACAATATATTTATTATATTACAGTAATATAATAGAGCTTACACTTTGTCTAATTTTGCTGCTGCACAGCCTCGTTAAATGTCTCCTCTTGCAAGCGGCTCATCGTCCAAGAGCCAAGTGTCTGGCAATGAGCAACAAACATTATTCATTAATTTAAGTAAACTCCAGCCTTATTGAGTTTCCCTCCAAGTTGTTTTCAATTTAATAAAACTGGACTGCACCTAATGGAGAATTAAATGTCTATATTTGCTTCAAATGTCTAAGCCACTTTTTCTTACAGACCTTTATTAGAGTGTCTAGAATTTTTTTTTCATAAGCCAGCAAGAGGAATACACGCATGAGGCCCCTTCCAAATGAATCTGGACATTCTGCTCATGGCTATGGGGCAGGAGAAGGCTGAGGAGGTAGCAAGAAGGGGTCCAGCCCAGCTGGAGGCATGAGGGTACCCACATATTCCCATCACTGCCAGCTGCCAGGACAATGTGGTTTTATTTACACTGACAAACAGGGGTTGGTTATTAGTGTTATGACCAGATTCCCCTAGTTTCCCACTCCCATGCACTTGGAGGGATGGCTTGGTGCTGGGCAAGACTTTCCTCCGCAGGCATTTTGGGGCCCCCAGGGCTGCTTTTTTATCAACTACAGTCCCTGTTTGCTGCAGTTGCCAGGCAAGTGGGAGCTCCACAGCAGCAGCTATGGCTGCCTGGGCGCTCCACTTGTGGTCACGCAGAGTTTGGCTATTCATTCTGGAGCTGATCGCCACCACCGTAAATTCGGGGAACTGGTCGGGCCTGCCTGCCTCTGGCCTAGTTCAGGGCCTCTCTGGTGTGAAATCTTTCACACATATCTGAATCTAAGTTGCAGTTAGGGTTATATATCCCTCACCCCCACCGCCCAGTCCTCAAGTAAATATATAGATGTAAACAAACACATGTGCATGTATGTGATGTATGTGCGTGTGCACGCATTGTGTATAGGTGCACATTCTCATTCCGTACTCTTATTTTTTTTTTTCATTCCGTACTCTTAATTTACCAAACTTTGAGATCTGACCCAATTGGGGACCCTTGTTACAGAAAACCATTTTTTTTTTGCTTTTTTTTGGTGAATGGAAGTTTTGATGACTGCCGTGAGGAAAACTATACGTAAGTTTTTATGTCTTATATTTTGAGAAAATTATGTAGATAATAGGTGTTTTTATGATGATTAACAGATCATCATAAATGCTTTTGAATGGATGAAAAATGCTGTATTTAAGAAGGCATATTTTTATTTTCCATTCATTCACTTTAAAATATTTGTTGTGCATCTACGACGTACACAGCACTGGGGATACTGTAGAGATTTGAGGTCCCCGCCCTCTAGTAGACAGTAATGAGCAAGAAATACATGTGCAATTTTCAGGTTGTAATGGTTTTTATAAAGCAAACTGAAGCAGGGCATGGGGATAGAGAGTGACAGCTGGGAAGTGCTACTGCAGAGACACAGAGGGGAGAGAGAAGATCTCTGTGAGGATTAATTTTGGAGCCAAGACGTGAAGGCAGTGAGGGAATGAACCTGCGCTGATCTGGGAGGGGACACACAGAGTGAAAGCCTGCGTGAAGGCTCTGGGTGAAGACAGCACACAGACGGAACGTCAGGCTAGCCAAGGTGGCCTTCTTTTAGTCAACCTTCAACCTTCTTCTTCCCCTGTCAGAGAGTTTAAGCCTCTTGCCTGAAACCAATCCAAGTGCCCCCCCTCAAGGATCCCCCCAAAGCCCCATTTCTGAAGACCTGTCATGTTCTAGAGATTTTTCCATAACTTACTGACAATATTTAAAATGATCCCAAGAGGCAGGTATTTTTATCCTTATAGATAAGCCACGCGACCCGCCCAAGACCACTCAACCAGTAAGTGGTGAAATGAGGGTGTGAACACCAGACTGTTGAGCCCCAAAGTCTGGGCTATTTCCATCATTTTACAAAGCTTCAGTCTTCTCCACCCTCAGTCTGTCTTCATCTGAACTATCCTGTGCTACCCAGTTTCTGAGGCTATGGTGAAGACCCAGTAAGACAAATAAGGGGAATGAAAAAGGCAGGCAGCTCAGACAGAGAAGCGGGGGGACTGCTTTCACTAACTTCTGGAGGTCTCGGCCCAGATCCTGAGGGTGTCGTCACAGTGGGAAACTGCAAGAAGTAGAGGAAGGTCGTCTGCCTCCTGGTGTGTTGGCACCCTACACAGTTTGAGGACCAGAAACCTGGACATCTCAGAGCCTACCAAGAGGATTTCCCTGGAACAGGCAAGTTCTGATAGAGGAGGGCCCACGAGCTTTCCAGCTCAATAGGCTTTCACCTCTAGGGATCAGATTCTCTCTCCCACTCCAAGTATTTCTGTAGTCAGGAGTGGGAGTGTCCAGCTACCGTGGTGAGTGCGCCAGTACAGCGTCTCGTCGTTCGGGGCCTGGACTAGCAGCTCCTGCTGCAGGCAGGGGGGCTGTGTGCCCACAAAGAATGGCCTAGTCACAGCCGGAGGAGGAGCATTTTCCTTCAGCTTCTCAGCAGGGAGAGTTTCATGACTGGGCAGGTCTGGTTTCATCAGGGACTGTGGTTGAATGAATGTAATATTGTCTTCCATAAATCCAATTTAGATAGGTGGGGAGCTGGGAAACACGCTCCCTAGTGCCTTCTCGTGGACAGGAATTTGTTTTGTGTTTGTAAAATACCAAACACACTCTTGAAGTCTCTCAAGTCCTCTGTCTCCAAATGGGAATCCTAATTAGTTATGTACTCATTATTCAATGAATGTAATTGTTCACAAATCCAATCATTTATTCCTCACTCCTTTCATTCCTATGCCCTTTGGGCCATCCCATTCAATTATCTAATACGGAGAATGTAATTTAACAGTTCTCGGCATCTACACATGGCTGCTGAGCACTATTAGAAAAAAAAATCATACACTTGTGAGGATGAGTACAAGGATAACATAACTGCGATGAAAAGTCACCAGCAGATTTGATCAGATCAACATAGTAAAAATGAATTTCTTACTCACACGAGAGAGCAACACGCAGCTCACACAGCCATCTCCCCTGAGGGCCTCCTCGCCAACTGTTGATTCAGGAACCCAGGCTCCTGCCGTGTTGTGGCTCCATCTTCATCTAAGTCCTTGGAGTTCCCTGGATTCAACATCTACTGGGGAAAGAAAAGGTGACCTCATTTGTGGGGGTTGTGGAGGACCATGAAGGCATTTATATTCTTACATCTCATATTCTTTCTGTCCACACACAAACATTTGGCTGTGCTGTAGGTTGGAAAATGCAGCCTCACTGGCTACCCAAGAGGAAAAGGAAGTGATCTCATGAACAACTGACCGCCCACTGAAAATTCACAGTAGATAAAATGAACTGGGATGCTCTATGCCCAGCCTCCTATGTCACCTTAGCTAGCTTTTTCTCTTACATCACTTTTCAGTGTTTCCCAACTTTCGGGCTGTTCCTATTCCTCATTATTCCTTTAAATAATGAAACATTTCAGACATATGAAAAAGTATGAAGAATGAAATTCACCTGTATATCTACCACTCGTTCAGGAAATAAAATATTACTAAGACAGCCAGTTGATGGTTTCTGCATACCCATCCCTGATTCACCCTTCTTTCTTATCTCTTATTTAACAAAGAAATAAAAACCTACAACATCTTAACTCCCTCAGTGTTCTCCCATCAGTAATACAAACATCTTTGCTTTCCATTTTCTGTTGCCACAGAAGAGCATGCCTCCCCTCTCCTTAGCCTGTCCCTACCACTTGCGCTCTCTCTTTCCAGTTATCAGATACCTCATTCTTTTCTGATGCCCTCTCTTTGTGTATTCAGTCTCTTCCTCCTCATAAACATTTAATTATGTTCAAGTCTCCTTCAACTTAATTACAAATACAAAAGCAAACCCCATAGCTCCCACTGACTTGTCTATCTGCAGACTCACTTTCCTTGCCATGAAACTTCCTGTGAAATGGTTGTCCATTCAGGACTTAACCCACTGTAATCTGGATTCCATCCAACAGTTGCAGGGAACCAATTTTATCCCAGGCCATTTCTATCACTGACTCAACCCAATGGCTATGTCTTTATCCTCTCTGAGCACATAGTACATTTGACCACAAGGATCACCTTCTTGAAACTCCTCATGGCTTCCCTAGAATTATGTTCTGCTTTTTCTCCTATCACATCCCCCTACATTTTCTAAAATAACAATATTTCTCAAATGCTTTTCATCGAGGTCATCGTCCCTCCTTTTATGTTTTTCTTAACTGATCTCCTCTATTTTTTTGGAGTGTCTGTTATTTCTTCCATATGGATCTTTCTGCTACTTCCTTGTCAGCCTTTAGTTCAAATCTCTCCCACCAAAACCAACCAAAGAATAAATGAAATACAGCATGAATAACAAAACTCTGCCTCTCAACCCTTGCTATGCCATCTACCTACTTTGTGCTACCCCCTTTCCCTTAGCTAAAATTATTGGTAGTTATATGTAAATGCCTCTCTACTTCACTTCCCCCTTTTTCCTTAGCCCATTCTCCCATAGTGGCTTCTGCCCTGATCGTTCTACCACAATATCAGTTGAGGGTCATTGAAAACCTTTATAGTGTTAAACCCCGTGGACATTTTTAGCCATCTTTCCTCTGGCTTCTTACTGGTCTAAAGCCTACAGAGTGTTTATTTAATAGCTTTAGATTCTCTGACACCATACTTTCCCCTCTACCTCTCTGGCTATTCCACCTGTGGTATTTTGTGGGTTCATCTAAAAATATCTGCCCATTAAATGTTGGGTTCTTTGAGACCCTAGGAATACTTTCCCCATCCATTTAATCAAAGTCTTGCTGACCTTGACTTCAGCTACCAATTCTATCACAGTGAGTCACAAGTTTATGACATGCCCAATTACATCTCCCTTGGGAGTTCCAAACCTACATATATTCAATTTCCCTCTCAATTCTGCCACTGGGATATTTTCAAGGCTTCTCCATTTCAATGTTTCCTAAACTGCTACCATGCATTTTTCTCTTTAAATCTGGATCCCCGGGTATTACCTGCTTCAATGAAAGATACCACATTCCGTTCAGGCACACAGACTAACCCCTCCCAAATCATTCTCAACAATTTCTCCTCCAGTTCCCCCTCTCTCTAGTCCATTCTGTGTCAGTTTTGCTCTCAAATATCTTCCAAATCTGTCCATTTCTCTCCTGATCCACCAACCCTCCTCTACACGTACCGTGTACCAGTTTTCCTTCCCTCCCTGTGATCCTGCTATTCTGACTTTAGAAGCCTTTAAACGAGGCGCACTGTCCCTCTTCTATTTTTGGAAACAATCTCTTTTCTGCTCCATCTCTCATTATGCTCTTGGAATGATCTGATCTCATAATTCTGATCTCAGACAAAGCATCCCTTTATTTCATTGAGTTGTTTCTTGATTCCTCAGACAGAAGCAAATTTCTTTGTCCTACAGTCTTATGGTGGACTGTATCTTCCCTTCATAGTACTCGAAACAGTGTATTTATATTTGTGATTATCTGCATCATGGTGACTCTTCCTCACTAGGTTACAAAGTCCAGCTGAGTCTGTTCTACTAATCTCCAGATTCCAGGCAAGTGGTACATGACACATACCAGGTGCTCAGTAAGTGTTATGTGGTTTCAAGTACCAACTTTAGGTTCATGGTTTTAAAAAGTTAAAAAAGGAAAGAGCAGAACCTGCATGTTGTCCTCACACTTAGGCATGCTAGGCAGGAAAATGACAAGAGATCATTTCTGTTGTGTTGTGTGGGCCAAAGCAAGTCACAGGGTCAGCCCAGACTCAGTGGGTTGGAAATAGACTCCACAATTGACCAGAGGAGCTGTGAGGAGACGAGAGGAGCTGTGAGGAGACGAGAGGAGCCATTCCTTTTCCACTGGAAAGGAATGGCTATGAAACGGCTGGAGAACCCGGGCCTTTTTTGCAATCAGTCCACCACCTCATCTTTCATATTCCTTCTTCAGAGACTGTCTGTACTCCAGCCAGCCCTTTTCTTTAATCAGTCATAGTGACCTCTCTGGTTTAATTTAGATGCCACTCCTGGGAAACTTTCCTAGATTCCTCTAGAGGCTGTACCTTTACACCTCATCACTACAGCACAGAGATTACATATCTGGCTACTTATCCAAGTCTCCAATAAGAACACAAGACCTTGAGGACAGAGACTGCATCTTACTTGGTCCCCTCCTCACATAATGCCTGGCAACAAGAGGGGCTGTGACAGGTACATTTAAATTTAAAATGCATCATGAAATCCATCAAGCAAGGTCTCCACTATGTTCAGGTGTAAAATACACACACATTCACACTCACATTCACACACCAACCCAAATCAACATGTGCTTCCCCTATTACTTAATCTCTAAGGACAAAACAGCAGCAAATATTTCCACTAACTTCCCTTTCCCCTTGATTTTTCACTTCTTTGGTATAAGCAAGGGAGCAGGATTTGAACTTGACTCTGTGACTCTACTCAGGCAGAGGATGACAAAAATACAATACGGACACAAGAATAGTGGGCATGAGTCTACCTTATTTCAAGCCCCCCTTCTCACTGCACTGTTCTCTACTCACAGCCCATTCGATAAGAAGTATGGCCCTGCTTTATCTATAAATTACTTTTTCTCGGGGCTCAGTCATTTTCATCACTAGTCTCATGTCTTCTGCAAATCCTCGAGTTCTCACAGTGGATCTAAATCTGGTATCCGTGGTGGAGGCTCCAGAGCAGTGAGGCACAAGATGACTCCAACTTCCTTCGCTCGCCTGGCTTCCTTTCTGCCATCTTATCACATTCATTTCCAAGTTGTTATTGACTTTTCTTAATCGTTTTTCTCACTTTTTAATTTACTTTCCTCGTGCTCTAGTTGCTTCCTCAGCCATACCTCATCTTACTCCAGAGCCTCATGTGTTGATGTATTTTCCTCTCAGAACATGGGAACTGACAATTCTCTGGTCTCATTTCTTTCGCTTTCTCATCCATATTTCTCTTGCAAATCACCCTTATTTTTAAGGCTCTGATCCAACAGTAAATGCTAGTCCTCCATCCCTAGTGGATTCATGTTAATAGCATGGTGTGATGACGTGTATAGTTAACTCTTTCACATCCTGGAGCCCTTCAAAGTTCATGTCATCTTCTCCCAATATACACCCCCTCTTGCGTTCTCATCATTGTCACCGTAAGACACTTGACTTTTCGCAAACTGCACCTGAGCTTAAATACCGTCTACCACGCAGCGGAAGACTAGCAATGAAGACAAACCATGCACAAAATATTTCTCAGAAACTCTTCTCAAAAAAACATTAGTCAACTAGGACTCTGATTCAACTCATGGTTTCTCAAAACAGTACACTGAACCATATAAGCCACGCCCCCCAGCCCCTAGAAGGCTCAGCATGTACAAGTCACACCAAAGGACCCCATCTACTTTTTGGGTAAGTCTGCAGGCAGCACCAGGACATTACTGAAGTATTTGGTAAAGTACCCCTGGTAGTTTGAGAACTGCAAAGAAGGACAAGATAGAATGCTGTGTGTGACTTATGCACACGCCTAAACATTCCTGCACATAGGAAGTTGGCTAGTAGGGATGGGAAATTTCTTAAGTCAAGTTCTTAAGTCAAGGGCAAGGGAGCAATTATTTTGGGTTTTATGGAGTGAGCTCTTTTAAGTCTGCCATTGGAGTCCAAGAGCCAACCTAGAAAATATATAAATATGTGTGGCTGCCTTCTAATAAAGCTTTATTGACAAAACAGCATGGGTTGCTTCTGGCCCAAGACCAGACTTGGTTGACCCCTGTCGTAGAGGTCAAGAAGGGGTGTGACCGGCTCATACAAGTTTTGGTGATGTGTGCAGCACAGGAATTCAAAACCTATCTCCAACTGCACCGTGGTCTTTAATTATGGACCCCCTTGTACTGTGTTAACATTCATAACTGCTGACACACCCATGTTCACACTCAGGCACCTTGGAGAGCTTCTCTTTTTATGATAATTAGTATCATACATCCTGAGAGAGAAAAGAAACACTGAGTCCTTTTACTACAGAAATCAGTGCAGATTAAGAATTAATCTACACATAGATGAGCTCATAAAAGACATAAGAAAACATTAGCAGTTAATTAGAAATTAATGCTAAAATGCTAAATGAAGTTCTTAGATTGAAGCAACTACATCACACTTGAATTGTTAATGTGGCAATTAGCTCAGCCGCCTACAAAGTACTTGTTAATAAATACTTCATAAAGACTTCTGTTAAATGAGAGCACAGCAGGTTTATAAATTCTAAGTTTATATGGTCTTGAAAAATGTACTCAATCTTCTTTCTTTTTGGAAATTAGTCATGGCAGTTTCTACATACATTTGTGCTAATGATTCTTAGAAGTTGGATAACATGGAGAAATTCCTAGGACTACATAGTTCAAAATATTGATCCAGAAAGAAGCAAAATACTTGCACAGACCAATACCTATGGGAGAAATGAAAAAAAAAAAAGCCTTTGCTGGTGCATTTTTCAAATCTTAAATTTCACATATTTCTAAACTATTGAGACAGTTCCAGCGAATAGAGAAAAAAGGGAACATTTCATCTTTTTACAAAGCCAGAAGCTATAGTAATGGTGACAAGCATACCTGACATTCAAAACGATTTTCACAGACTAAGAGAGAAAAAGGGAGGAGGGGGGAGAGAAATTGGTGATTTCACAAGGACTTCATGCAAAGGATCTAAGAAAAACGAAATTTTATTGGCTCAGAAGGGAGGCCTGGAAAAGACCTTGAGCCTTCTGGAGCTCCCCATTGTTCAGGGATGAATGCTCTGGGGGAATTAAGTACTCCCCTGACTCTAAATCTCCACTGACTGTCAAGCCATTCATTTATGATGATAAACATTTTAGGAATAAAGCACACTGTACTTATGGACCTAAAACCATGAATTCACATATTTATGTACCACTTTCTGTTCAGCATCACAAGACTGCATCCAAGTCCTCTTCACACCACAGAGTCCAACACCCTGGGACTCGTCTTCAGCAGTCACAGTGATATGGAACACACAGTGACGGACTGTTCTCCAAAACTTGAGCTGTTGAACTTGACCTCTCCATCGGCTTTAGGGTGACAGTATGTTTGGAGGACTGTCGAAGAATATTGAAGCGCCGTCTGCATTTCTAACTTGGTTAAACTCTGGTTTCATTCTTTTCTTTAATCAAATCACGTATTTACTGGAAGAGATTCAACTTCCCTTGAAAGTCAGCCAGAAACTTTAGACTAATAGCTCTTTGGTGCCTGGGTAATAGTCCCTTGTCACATGTATTTGAGCCCCACTAAGCACTCCTGGCATTTAGAATCCTGTGGTCTTTTCTGCAATGTTGTATATCTATTACCTTTGATTACATGTCCTGGTATTTCACAGGGAATCTTATATTTGCACTACAACTTATCTTTCCAATACAGCATAAAAGTGGAATCACTTTAAAACCAACTCAAAAGAGCACAAGGGACTATGGTGATGGTGCACGGGTGATTCGGTGATTTGGTGGTGGAAATTCTATGAGAACTACACCTGAGGAAAGAAAGCAAACATTGTAAAAAAAAAAAGAAGAATGATGTAAAATATATATAACTAAATTATTTTTAAATATAAAACCAACTTGAAAGACAATTAAGGTACCTACTGCTTAACCTTGATTTGTAGTATTCTCCAACAAAGGGACAGGGCAATGAGTTAATTCTAGGGCCAGGGCAGGAAATATACTAGACAAGCTTGGCGCATCTTGTAATACCAGAAATAAAATGCTAAAAAAACCCAATCACTCACAATGATGTGGGTGGAAATGATGTGATGTCAAGGAAACAAGAGCCATCTGAAGGAGGCCAATGGGCAAAAAGCGGGAACAATTGGCGCAGTGAAATAAAGTGGTATAAGGCCACAATCAAAAGTGTATAATAAAAATGCACAAGTCCATACTGATATACAAATGATTATATTACTAATTATGTAGAAGAAAAACAGCAAATCTCCTATGCAGAAGACACTCTGCCCTCAAGTAGGTAGGGCATTACTTATCACTTCTAAAGTGTGGGCTACACACTGACTTTCTTCCAGAAAGTGCCATATGGAAAGGGAGAAAAAGGAAGTGCTTTATGGTGGGGATACTTGACAAACACTATCTCAGCCAAGTGATCAAGGTCAACCTCCATCAGAAGTGATTTTGATCACTTTGTGGTCTTCTTCGGCAAACCTCATAACCCTAATGAAACCAGGAGAAACATCAAACAAGTCCCAGTGACGGGACAGTCTATAAAACAGCTGACCAGGTCTTCAAACTGTCAAGATTGTCAAAACAGGGAATTTTTGAGAAACAGTCAGAGCCAAGAGTCTAAAGAAACATGACAAGTAGGTGTAATGTGGTGTCCTGGACAGGATTCTAGAAAAGAGAAAGGATGTTAGGGACAAACTAAGGATGTTAGGGACTTCTGTTAGTAATGATGCATCGATGTTGGTTCGCTCAATGAATGAACCAATGACAGATGAACCAGGCCAATATAAGATTGATAATGGGGAAAACTGGATTTGGGGTAGATAGGCGTTGTCGGTATTGCATTCCAACTGTTTGTAAATGCAAAACTGTTCCAAAACAAGAAGTTTATTTATTTATTTATTTATTTTTTTAAAGATTTATTTATTTATGCGTACAAGCACTGGGGTACAGGCCAGAGGTGTGGGGGGTGAGAGGATTCACCACAGAGAGCGGGAGCAGAACAGGCAGATCAACGGAAGTACACTGCTGAGGGGAGCAGCGGGCACAGCAGGAGAGGTCTGCCGCGCCATGTGGGTCGCCTCCCTGGCCGGCAGCAGGGATCGAACTCGTGCCGCAGTGGCTGCGGTTTGCTTCATAGTGTGTTGCTTAACCCACTGCGCCACCGGGGAGGCCCCAAGAAGTTTATTTAAAAAGCAATTAAGGCTATAAATATAAATTAAAATTTAACCGTGTGAAGCATTTTCAAAACAAGTATCAAAACAAGTATCTCAATGAACGTGGCGATCTGGTGAACGGTTCCTTTAATGCAGGTCTAGATTCAGGCTGTAGCAGTTCAATCAGCATTTTACCCCTCTTCTGACATTATTTTTCAGATGCATATTGATTTTAGACATATTAAAGTTTGAAAAACACTCACTGAGTACTAAGGATAATTAATTAATGTTAGCACTTATGAAAATGAATTATAATTTATCACACAAGACTATTTATTTTATTACCACCAATGCTGTGAGCTCCTCAAGAGTAGGGACAGATGCCATTTATCACTGTCATCTCTGCAACTCCCCCAGATGCTCAGCTGTGTTTGAGGGATGTGAGGTTGGATGCCTAATGCTGTGAATTCATTGATGAATAAGAACGCCTGCCTCTGTCACCAGGGTGATTGTGAAAATGGAGAGTCAACCAGAATCACACTCACAAACTACCACACACATACAGGCGGAAGTGCTGCCCCTACCCACTATTCCCTAGGGACTTTAGTTCACATACATGGTGAATTGGTTTTACTTTTTCAGGTGTGTTCTTGTAGATAAATCACTAGGATGTGAAACTGATTTTCGTTAGGTTGTTCTTTTGAATTATTTTTTTTATGCTCAATAAAACGTTCACTTGAAATGCTTTCACCAAAAGTATTTGCATGAGATACTTCAGTAAAACAACAATGGCAAGTCAAAAAGTCCAGAGGCTTCAAATCTTCATGAAGACTTAACTGGAGAATAGTAAGCACATATCTGCCATGCATACTGAAGATACTGAAGGAACTGTAGTTTCTGCAGGAGACATCCTCAGTAATCAGATGAGTTAAAAAGTTTAAAATCTTGTGGCAAAGTTGAGTGTTACTAAATTCTCAAAGAAGACTGAGCCTGTCTTGAAAACCTCCCCCTTCAGTGATTCTGCTTCCAGATAGTCCCCTTCATCTCCCAGCTCATCATTCCAGAAGCTTGTGGCTCCTCGGAGGCGCCCATCTCCACATTTCAACAGCAAATTAGTGACAGTGTTTTATGCCTTCTAAGTTCAAAGCGGCTCTTGGACTTGCTCACTTCTAAAGCGGCTATTCCCTTTGTCTGCGCTACCCTTTTTCTCTAAAGGACTTTCTTTGACCCTCTCTCTTCTGATCCCTTGCCACACGGAAGTCAAGGGCATGTTATCTGATGCGAATTTGATGCTGGCATTCTGAATGACTGTTGATCTTAGCATAAAGCATAAAAACTTTATGGAGCCTCCCTCAGTGAGGCCTGTGGTTGGGGTGGTGCCAACTCCTCCCTGTTGGCGGCAGGGGGCCAACGAATGTCTCTCCCTGGGCACCACCATCAGCCAGTGGCGATTATGATCTAATGAATGGTCAATCTCAAGATGTACAAAGGTCTGGCTCTCGTGTCTCAACTTGGGACAACCCTGAAGGGCATTCCAGCTTCCATGCTATCTGCTGAGTCCTCTACTGCAACTCTATGAAAGTTCACATTCTCCCTCTGCTCACTCCTCCGTACCCCTACCTTCTTAGAGGATGTTATTCCTTTGTTCATCCCTAAGCACCCCTCTGCAGTCATAGCTCTACCACAGAGGTGTTCCTGGAAACCCAGTTTAAGACCCTGCCCTCCTCCCACCCCAGGGAACATGTCATTTATCCCATCTATCTCTGGGGCAACCTGCATCCCAGTGCTGCATCTGCACCGACGGAGAGAGCTGAGGCCCATCACTTGTTACATTTACTCTTCTATAAAAGGAGAAGGCACTCTAGATCAGAGATTCTCGAACTTTAATACACCTATAAATTACAAGGATCTTGCTACAATGCATGTTTGAATTTCCTGAGATTTTGCTTTTCTGATATCAGCTCCCAGCCGGTGGTATACATGCTAGCATTAAGATTCTAGAAAATTCTTTTGAACTCCTTGCAGCTGTACTAGTTTGACAGGCAGCAACTTTGATTGTGGATCAAAAATTCTAAAGTTGTACAAAATTAGCTTTAAGTCCAGGCTCTGCTCTTCTAAGTATGTGGCACAGACCTGGGAATTCCTTCTAGGCCTCAGTTTCCTCACTTACCAAGTGGCAGGAAATAGTAGCAATTTTGGGGTATTACTGTGGAGACTGAACAATATACCACAGGCAGAGCACTTAGTACAGTGCCTGGTACTCCATGTGGGGATGTAAAGGGTGCTATTATGGGTCAGTCACTTGAACCATAGTCAGGCACACAGATGGACACTTCTAGTAGCTTTACTCTAACTACTAGTGGCACAGAGCTGACCAGAGAGGGAACCAGAACAGAACTGACTGCTCAGGTACAGCAAGGAGGACAGGAGCTCTATTAAAAAAAAGAAAGCAAAAGCTAGAAAGGGAGATGGCATTGCTTTCTGGAATTTTCCATACCATTTCACAGGTAGAAAAGGCACCTAAATCCCAGTTTCTGGCTCTTCTGTGATCTTTGGGCTAGGTGACCAGGGAAATGGGGAATGGAATCCTCTGAGAAGCACAAGAGAAGCTGTCGTGTTATTCCTCCTTTCTGTGCTCTTTGTGCTTAGCTACCTCTCCTGGAATACATCCTTAAGACTCATGCTGGATTTAATCCTAGCAAGTGTATGTCTGATCAAAAAATCCAGTAGTCCCTAGAGACAGTAATAAGAAGGACTCCACAGCCTTAGCATGTTTCCTTTGATTCTGAGCAAGAGAGCTACATCAACAGGAAACACTGTTGTCTTCACTCGGCAGGGACAGCTGAGAGCAGCATCTGGTGCATGAGCCAGCATGTGACAGAGGGACAAAGGGACACCTCTCGGAGTGGTGAGGGACAAACAGGCAAGCGGTGAGTGTCATTAATTCTACTTCAGCCACGAGCAAGTACAGATGGGCTGGGGAGGCCAGGCCACATGCAGGGCAGTGAAGCCAGGCCAGGGCTCAGTGGCAGGAGACGTGAGTGGGGGAGGAAGTCTCCCAGGATAAAGGCCACATCTCAAGTCCTTTGTAGTCCCCAATACGAGTATACACGCTGCCAGGGGAGACAATGCTTTGGCGGGGTCGAGTTAAATAATTCTGCTTTTAACTGATGAAAGGAGCTTGACACAGAAGAGAATCTACTTTGGGCAAGACCTATAACTGCCCTCAAAACACAAAGGGTAAAGGTAACATGAAATCTCCTTTAGCTGGTTATAAATCAGTCCCATTTGCCTCTTAAATTCAGCCAAGGACAGTGTTTCATCAGCCTCTAAGAGCAGCTGCTTTTAGAGGGCCTTGTTCTAAATGAAGGAGGTGTCCCCTGGCTCGCAGCTTATTCACTTCCAGTTTCCTCTGTTGTTATGTGTGACCTAAGGATGAGGTTCTCACCAGTGAGCCTGAGAAGAAGGGATCTGCTCCCAGCCTGGCACACAGAACCCTCTGGCTCTGCTCGTCCTTGCTCTCTTTCTTCATTTGACTACAGAAAAGAGGTCTCTAGGTTCTTCAGGAAGACTGAGCCACAAGGCAAAGACTGAATCCTTACGTGCTTGGATACAAAACGGCGTAAGTACTGAACTGAGACCACGGTTTGACAGAGAAACCAGCCACTGAGCCAAGTCACTGGAATGCGCCACTGCATGCTCCAGCGGCTCATCTACCATGAGCCAGTAATGCCTTTGACATCTTAAATGGTTGGGAAAAGTCAGAATATTTTGATTCATGGAAGTTTAATAAAGTTCAAATTTTAGAGTCACTAAATTAAGTCGTATAGGAGGACAGCCCTGTTCATTCATTTATAGGTTGTCCTTGCAGAGCCGGTTTGCACTCCGAAGGCAAGTGGCACTGAAAAGCAGCTGTGACTGAGATCACATGGCCCAGAACGCTGAAAACATTCCCCAGGCACTGTGTCTGTACAAAAAGAATTTGCCAGCCCCTGCTTAAGAGTCTGGACTTGAACGTGTGTGTTAGCCTACATAGGGTTCTCATTCTTCACTTCTCTTCAGTTCTCTGCTATTTGTCACGTCTCTGTGCATTTCACTGCCCTGGAGAGAGTATATGTTTCTGCTTCTTAGACACTGGGTTTGGCCACGTGACTTGCTTTGGTCCCTGGAACATGGGAGAAAGTGACAGTGCATCTGTCCCAAGAAACTGCATCGGTACTTTTCCTGCTCGTATTTCCGTCATCGTCACTAAGGTGCATCCTCAGATCTATGAGAACATTAATACATGTTTACTGTTCTGTGCCAGTGAGCTCTGGCAGTGTTCATTAAATACAGGCACCGATAGAACATGTGGTTGCTGTGGGGAAATAATTTCTAGGAGCGAGCCCAGACACCCTTCATTATAAGTGAGTCTCAAAGAATAGTAACCAGTTCAGGTTGCTGAGGCCTGAAACGTATGCATCAAAGGAGATATTTTCAGTTCAAGGTAAGAAAACCAGATTCAACCTTGTTCACACGAAAAGACCATTTATAGTCATATAAAAGCCAAAGACATTTTCTATTACTCTTGTAGAAACCTAGCACGAAAGCAAAATTAGATTGAATTTAGGCAGAAAACTCTTGACTTTTTTGCCTTGAGATCGGAATATGGCCTCTGACTTTCCTTCCCCAGTGTCGTGAGTCTATGTTTGCATAGAAAATTTCCTTTTATTACAGTCCATATTTGCTTTGGCTTGCCCCTGCTATGTCTCCACTGGTTTCTGATAGGAATAAGCACTTTCTCATATAATTTTGACCTGTATAATTTTGAAGCTTGAGAATCTCTACTTCTACTATCTAAGGAAATTCTGGAATATGAATCATTCTAGGAAAAGTCTAAGAAAGGTGATGAGGCAAAACACTGAAAGTATTCCACCTAGGTTCTGTGGTTAATGCCTGTGTGGGTTGACATGGTGACTGGGGAAGAGATGGAGAGAAGAGACTGGTGAAGATATTGTCATACTAGGACCTATAAAACCTTCGTGAACATTTACTTCCTGGAAATTAACTCAGAATTACATCATTCTCTAACATGCCTTCCTGGGTATCACTAGATTGCTCAAATCCCCCGAGATTCTGTGAACTGGGATTCTTGGTCTTACCCCATAGTCTTAGAGGACATGGCTGGTAGAAGTAGCCTCTTGGGCATGGAAACATTAAAAACAGTTGAGATTTGCTTATTTGTGGGCTATGTTGAAATCTCCCACCTCCTCCTCCCAGTTGTTCCCTTCCTCCTCTCCACCAAAATTAAACCAACAAGACAGGCAGATACACAAAGTCCCTATCAAACCCCAATCCATCAACTCACAATCTCTGGGGGTTAAGACAGAAGCCCTGAGCTTCTGAGACTCCTGGGTGAGCTGAAGGTATGTCTGCAAACCAGCACTCTCAGTTTTTTTCTTGGTAAAGTAGCATTCTGCTCATCACAGGGACACAACGAGGCTGTGATCACTGCTGTAAGAGTTTGGGACATTTCCGTCCAGAGCAACATATGCATCAGTGAAGATATTTTCAGTTCAAAGTAAGAAAACCTGACTCAAAAGCGGTTCACACGAAAAGACCATTTATAGTCTCCCAGACTACATGGGAATGGGAAGCTCAACAGCGGGATCCTTTCCTTCTCCACACTGATATCCATTGTTATCAGTAGTGGTTTGAGGAGAGCTTCCCAGAAGCACCTGCAGCTAAATCCTTTCTGTTCAGGCTCAGTCCAAGAAGGAACCCCCCCTCCCAACTTAAATACTGGACATAGCCTGCCTTTGCTTTGACTGGGTGAACTTAGGCGTGTGCCACAGTCTCACCCCACCCACCAGTCAACAGGTCGCTAGCTTTCTTAGCCAGCTGTAACAATGTGACACAGAATGTGTGTGGGGCTGGAGGGGTAAACACGCTTATTTCTCAGAGTCCTGGAGATGAGGAAGTCTGAGATCAATGAGCTGACATATTTGGTGTTTGCTGGGGCCCCACTTAGGGGCTGCAGATGGCTGCCTGCTCGATGCTTTCCTTCGTGCGTGGATGTGGAGGGAGAGCGCTCATCTCTTCCTCTCAGAGCTCCATGGGAACTTTTCTCAGAGGGGACCCAAGGCCTCTGTCCACTGGACCCATCCTCTCATCCAAACAGCGTCATTCTGTCCAATTGTCTGGCCAGGTGTGCCCCCCTCACTGGAGTCCCAGAGTTCCGCTGGCTCTGCCTGAGCCACACTTCACTGCCACCTTTTCTTACTTAGAGCTGCCGAGCTCCTGAATGCTCTCGTAGGTACGCTGAGACTGCAGCTTGGAAGCTGAGAAAGAACAGCAGGAATGCGACAAAGGAAGCTCTTGGAGAAGGCTGTCTATGCCGCCTTGGAACGAATGAGCCTCACAATAAAAAGAAATGGGGTACAGGTGCAGGAGACTGAGGTCAGGCCCCTTAAGGTTCCGATGAAAGGAAAATACAGGGTAGAAAGCTGAATTGCCCCAACCGTTAACAGCAGGACTTGTGGTTTGCTTAGCTAAATGGACATTCTGAATTAAACATTAACATCAAGTGCATCCAGTGCTGGTGATGTAATGCTCAAATAAATGAGTCTCACATAAGTCCTATTCTTCTTTAAAATGTTGGCTTCCTACTGCCATAAGCATTTGAGTCCAAGTTGTCCTCTGTCTGGAGCAAAAGGCAAATTCGCATATTTTAGGTAGCACAGCAGAAGCTTCAGGTTTCTCTAAGGGCCATTTGTAACAATAAGCACAGGTTAACATTGCCTTCTCATTCGGAGACCATAATCTGAATTTAAATCAGATTTCAATAAAGGAACACTTGGAATGCAAATAGCAAAGTAATTAAGGTTTTTTAAAAAAGCATATAAAAGTATGTGATTTTTGGAATGCATCCTAAAAACGCTTGGGTTTGAAGAACCCCCTAGCTGGAGCCTCTGTAGAATAAGTTGTGCTAACACAGAAGGTTTTTTTTTTTTTTTAAGTATTTCAGTCTTCTAATATTCTTTCAAAATAGTGTGCTGATAATGCACAAATCTCTGCAATTAAATGGAAGGCTAAAAGCAATACACACATACTTATTCTTGAAAAGCTCTTCCTGTGTGAATTAGCTCTCTTAGTCCATAGGAAAGTAATGTGTCAACACCCTAAGGTAGCTGGGGGGGTAGCTGATAACAGGATTTGGCCTTGCAGCCTTTAAACACATAAAGAAGATATGGTCTAGTGTATTACTGTTCACAACTGTTCATCCCCTTGCTTTCTTGTAAGGGGACTGCACTTTTCTTAATTCAGAAGTTGGCCACATCACTCCCTTTGGTTAATGGAATATGAAATAATATGATGTGGACCAAGTTCAAATGAAAGCTTTAAATAGGATTGTGTGGTTTGGCTGACTCTTCACTCTTCCTCTCTGCCAAAAAACCATACAGAGCCTACCTGAAGTGCTTCTCAAGCCTGTATGTGTGCCCGAAGGAGAAGTCAGAGAAAGCAAAGCCACTGTCTGCTACTGACTCACAGCTAACTTGGACCTTCCAGCATGCAACGCGAGTGAGAAAGAAGTGATTAGGGTAGTAAACCGTTGAGATTTGGGGAATTGTTTGGAACTGCAAGCAAACCAATTAAAAAAGTGGTATATGCTGCTACAAAATTTTCTCTCTGTCTCTGCATGCATGAAGTCCCCATCATTATGCACATATATTTTATATAAATATGCGTGAGTATGTGTATGGTGTGTGTTAAATTTCTTGGTTTTATTGCATTGCTCATATGCAATTAGTTTTAAATAGATTTTCTCATTATCTTTGCTTTGAAGAAATAAATATTGATGAGGGGGATACTGGCTAAGGCCACAGATATGCAATAATAATTGTACAGATATCTAAGTATTGGCCCCTATAAAATAAGGATAATAATAGTTTTTACATTAGAAGTTGTTTTGGTGGAGAGTAAACAAGTTTCATCATGGATCCTTGCGAGTATTCCAGGCAGTCAGAAAGCACCAACACAGAAGATCTAGTCAGATACTATGTTTGCACACACTACGTAACATGATAAAAAACAGTGTAACTTCAAACTGGAAGGCTGTGGGAAGTTTTCCTTTAATAGAGGTTGAACATCTCTCCAGTGAAAGAGTAAAACTCTTGAGCCTGTCCTCGGCAGCTGAGTTTAGCATGGGGCTGAAGGTGAAAAGGCGGTTCTAGGCCTGACGGAAGGCAATACTTCAGAGAGTGTCAGAACAGTGTTTTTGTGAGGGGGGGAGGGAGAGAGTGCACATCTTAGCTTTCTCTCCTCTTCCTGTCAAGAGAGCAGGCAGACAACAATAAGGGCCTAGGACATGGAAGGGGGAGCCTGCTGTGGTGAGATGGTCTCTACCTCTGCCTCTCTCCTCTCTTCTTCCCCCATTCGTGTTCTCATCCTGGCACAGCAGACAACACTTTGGAGCCCACATTTCAGGCAAGTTTTGAAATTTGTGTTCATACTTAAGAGATTTTTATCCAGGATTCTCCCTTTGGGCTCACAGGAGGGTGAATAAAAATGGCTACCAAGCCCTTCAGACTTTCTTTAGCCTTTGTACACGTGTAAGAATAGGTTTCAGGTTGAGATATATGTTATCCCAACTTCGGAAGTCCTGGAGCCTTAGCGAGCAGACAGCCTTCGACTCCCCTTCCCCACCTCATCAAGACACAGTGCTCGCTGTCCTCGGGCTTGCTCCGACAGTGCTGTCCCTGGAAAAGATTTACTGAGAGGAGTTTTTAGATAGAAAGACCTGCGTGCCTAACTTAGGAGTGGAGCGAGCCCGCAAAGCCCACGCACTGTCGGAGCAAGCCCGAGGACAGCGAGCACAGGGCTGGCAGCTGGTAACAGCAGGTCAAACGTCATGCACTGGCAGCGTGGAGATCTTGCGAGATGTACAGGGTAGCGCGAGCCTCTGGGGAAAGAACTGAACTTTGCCTTGGAGGACAGTGCACCTGCTCCAGGAATGCGGCTCCCGCCTCGTGGGCTCAAGTTTAAACACTACTACTTACAGGGGCAGAAAACACATAGCTTTGCCTTTTCTCTTGTTAATTTTCACATATGTAGATGCCATAAATAAGCACATATATGTATCTTTAGACACCATTTTCTGTACTGGGTTGTCAGAAAAGTCACGACTTTTTTTTCTAATAAAAAATGCATCATGACTCTTCCAACAAACCAACAAATGCAGGAATGTGAATATGGACGTGTTTTATTCGACCACGGGCAAGCAAAATTTTTCCACAGAAGGCCAGTAGTAAATATTTCTATCTTGTGGACCATGTGTTCTCTCTGTTGCGACTATTTAACCCCACAACTGTAGTGTGAAAGGAGCATGGACAATTCATACATGAGCATGGCTAAGTTTTGATAAAATCTTATTTGCAAAGTAGATGGTGCGCTGGATTTGGCACAAGGCCGTGGCTTGACAGTCCCAGTTTTAGATCTTTTCATTTCCTTTTCCACTTATCTCATCCCTCACCCCCATACACATGCCAAGTACCTCTAATTCCACCCTGCACACACAACCCACATTGACTAGCATGTGTGTCTTTCTATATTACCCTTCATAAAATACTTAGACTTTCTTTCTATAAGCCATAAATCCTTGATCCACAGGGCAACAGGGAAACAAAAATGTATGTTTTAAATTAGTGGTTTTTTAAATAAGGGTGAAAAATCCAAGCTGCTGTAACCAGCTCCCTAATCTTAGCGGTTTAACCAATGCAACATTTAGTTCTCATTTATGTGGAATACAATGCAAATATTTATGATAAGTGGGGTGATTCAGATTCACTCCGTTTTGTTGCTGTGTCTTCCCTTGTAGCCTCAGGGTCCTGACCTCTCTGGGGCCCTCTGCGCACCAGTGACAGACAGGGACTAGGTCACGCTGAGGGAGACACAGGAGCTCTACGTGGGCCCGGCCTAGAAATGGGGAACACCACTTTCCACAGTCAACTGGCCAAAGCCTCGTCGTGTGGCTGCATGGAACTCTCAGACGACCCAGCTCTTGCACTCCGGGCGTTGATCCAGAGAATACGAAAACACTAACTCGCGAAGATAAATGCACTGCTAAGTTCATTGCGGCCCTATTCACAGTAGTCAAGGCGTGGAAACCACCCAAGGAGGGATGATGGGATTAAGAAGTTGTGCTACATATACACATGGAATACTCCTCAGTTATATATAAAAAAAGTGAAATCCTGCCATTTGCAACAACATGGATGGAACTGAAAGGGATTATGCGAAGTGAAATTAGTCAGAAGGAGAAAGACAAATGTCAGATAATTTCAGTCATAGGTGAAATATAAAGAAACAAAGCCAAATACAAAACAAAAACAACCCTTAGACTCCGATGCCAAGGTAATCGCTGCCAGAGGGGAAGAGATTGGAGGTAAGACTAGAAGGATCAGGTAAAGGAGGTTGATTAGATGTTGGTGGAGGTTATTAGAAGTTTGGGGGTAGGAATGGCATTTGGAGAGTTGTGAAAGTGTATTCCTAAAACTTACACAGTGTCATAAACTGGTATTATCTCAATTAAAAGAAAACTACATAGGACACCAGTAAACTTTCTCTGTGGCAGCAAGTTTCCCTCAGTGAAGTAGCACTGTGTTGAGAACTGTGCAAAACAGTTTGAAGTAAGTGTTTTCCGCTGGGCAGCTGAACTCAGTCAGCACTCTGCCCTTTCTGGTAGGACAGCCGACCCCTGAACAACTCAGTGAGGGACCCCGGCCCTCTAGACAGTTGAAAATCCATGTAACTTCTGACTCCCCAGAAACTTCGCTACTGATACTTTGCTGTTGACCAGAAGTCTTAGCAATAAGACAGTTGGTTAACATATATTTTGCCTGTTACGTGTATTGTGTTGCAGCACAAACTTGTTTGTTCCAGAACTGTATTCTTATAATAAAGCTAGCTAGAGGGCCTCCTTGGTGGTGCAGGGGTTACGTCTCAGCACTATCAAGCTATCACCAGTCACTGTGGCCTGAGTTCATTCCTAAACAAAAGCTTATGCTTAGAAAGTCAAAACAGAGAAAAATTACCACTTCTCTCCCAATTGGTTTGCAGCATTTGTGCAAATTTGACGAAGTTCAGCAGCTTTCTTTTAAGAATTCAAAAATTAATATGGAAAAGAATCAAACTTATTTATACATTCATGAAGAAAAATAGGGTGGGATTATTTACTATGGGAAATATTACTATTTAATTGTGCTCGCCCTTCCCCTAGCCATGTACAAAAGCCCTAACTCTGATGTGACTGCATTCGGACTAAAGAAGCAATTACGGTTAAATGAGGTTGTATGAGTGGGGTCCTAATTAGATAGGATTGGTGCCCTTTAAGAAGAGACAGGAGAGCACTCAATCTCTCTCCTGGGCCCTGCATATGAGGACACAGCAAGAAGGTGAACTGCAAGAAAGTCCTCATTAAAACCCAGCCACACTGTATTCTGATCTCAGAATTTCAGCCTCCAAAACTGAGAAAACATTTTTTTTCTGTTATTTAAGTCATCCAGCCTATGGTACTTTGTTATGATAACCCTAGTTAACTAAGACAACCAGGTACACAAAATATTTCAAGTCTAACAATACCAAGTGGTGTGGATATGAATGAGGGAAAATCTTAAAGATTCCTAGTGGAATCATAGATCAGTAATTTAGAAAACAGCTTGGAAGTACTCAGTAATTTTAAAGATCGTCTAACCCACAACCCAGATATTCTATTTCTTGTGATTATCCTAGCGAATCTCTTCTATGTACACACAAGAAACAGACAAAAATATTCTAGGTTTTTCTCAGAAAAAATTACAAATAAGACAAAACTCAGAAGAGTTACAATGGCAACAAAAATAATATAAATGCCTATAACAGGGGAATGATTTAAAAACATTTTTGAATAATAAGTGGAACACTATACAGCAGTGAAAATGAACAACCTACTATAAATGTATCAACGTGGGTGGAGCAGAACAATACAGCAGTGAATAAAAAAGCAAACTGCAGAAGGATACCATTTATAAGATTTTTAAAAACCACCTTAACTAATTCATTTGCATTTTAATGTGCATTGTCACAAGCTCCTGAAGAGAAACAACCTAGTAATACAAACACTAAGCTTGGATAATGACTGACCTGGGGCGATAGGGCGAAGGAGTCAAGAAAGACAGAGGGTTTCAAACTAATGGTGATGTTAAATCTCTCAGCTTGGTGATTAGTATACACAAGACCATTTTATTAATATTTTTATGATCACATACTGATTTGTATTCATCAAGTATTTTATAATAAATGGCAAGATTCAAATTATAAGAAGTGTATTTTGGCAATTAAAATGTGATTTTCTTAATGATGGGTATATGTTCTTAAGATTTTCTAGACCACACTGGAAAAATACAACTAAAGAAACAAGGTGTATGACTCATGGCAGAATCTCACTAATTGGAACTAATTGCTGAGAGGCACCCTATGAATTGCTCCATTTTATCATTAAGTTCAAGGAATGAGAAGCCACCATGAAAAATCAATGAAACAACATCTCAAAATGTATCTTGCTTGATTATGCAATGATTATGTTTAACTGCAATTAATTATGACAACTAAGTGGTTTGTACTTTACTGGCAGCATTAACTCATCAAATTAATTTGCTAGCAAAAAAATTAGCTTGTGACCTAAAAGGGAAATGGCTTTCATGTGCTATATTAGCATTTGAAAAACTGATTAAGATGCCCTTTTTTTGAAGGACTGGATACAAAAATTACTTTTGTAAAACATTTTCTATATAGTTAGTGACCCTTACTTTCACATCAGTTGAAATCACACAATACTAAATATTACATAATATAAAATATGTTAGCCTTGGAGGGATAATGTGATGATGAGTTCCATTTCAAAATTCTGTACTGAACACATAATTTCCCCTTCTTAATAAAAATCTCTAGAAATGATAGAAAAGGTAAAAGTTAATGAATGGCTAACCAATCACAACAAAAAGAGGAACCCTGGCAAACCAGAAACTCTGAGAAAGTCCTGAAAGATGGAAAAGCCAGGGGATTGTATTTAAAACAATGAAGCAGGAGACCCAAAAGTATGGAATTGTGGCCTCCATCAAATGCAGAAAGCAATACTTAGATTCTTCCCTCCTGGTTGTTCTTGATTCTAGGAGCAGAATGTGGCAAGCACCTGTATGTTAGCTAATGACGTGTAACAGCAAGATTCGCCAGGGGTATTCCCGCATGAAATAAAATAAAAATGCCAACCAATACAGAATGGTGGTTAAAAATCATCAGTGGATGTTTAAAATAATGGTAAAACAGCTGATGAGGAAGAGTACTCCCAATTACTCATTAAATACAAAGGGAAAAAGAGTAACTTCACAGTAGAGAACCTGAATGACCTCATCTTTTTTTTTTATTTTTTTTTTAGTTTTTAGTTTTTTAAAATTTTTTTATTAAAATATTTTAAAATTTACATATACTTACCATTAATTGTAATCCCCATGTATTCCCCATCACCATCTCACCAGTGCACCATCACCTCA